>JAJHSJ010000005.1:96564696-96618440 GCA_021015155.1 Magnolia officinalis
TGGATATCTCATAACTTGGACTAGAAGTATGAGCTCCCAAACATCCCACAAAGTAGACCACTGATAGCTTTTGGGAAGGTTTGGATGCTCAATTGAAATGAATTGCAACAGCTCAGTTCAATAAAGAGGAAATAAGCAATGTGGGACAAGTCCAACTCCATTCATAGCAAGACTCGCCCAAAAATTACCATTACTATTGATTCAAGATCAACTCGAATTGTCTCAAGCTAGTCTTGAAACTCATGGAATTGCAGTTGCGGTTTTAGTCATCTTTACGAATTGAAACTGTGCCATCCCTCCTCCGGTCACTGCCTCTTCAACGAATTGACTCATTGCAATTCTATTACAAATGAAAACCAACCATAGCTGTCAGGCAGTGAGAGTCATCAATCTTAGGACTGAAATTTACATAACAGGCCTTGAGAACCTCTAATGAAGATAAACCAATCTCTCGCAGTCAATCAAGTGCAATGGATGTCAATCCGAAGCTTCTACCTAATTCACCAAAACTGGCAGATCGTGCCTCTTTCATATAAACTGGATGAAATAAACACCCCCAAAAATTTCAATCCAATAAACATTAGCTTCAATCAACTCCACCGATGAATCAAAAGACCCGGACTCAAATACGAGCGTTGGATCAAACACAAGACATGCTTCTCCTCAAGAAAACCACACATCAAACAAACATTCCCAAAATCCCCAAATACCATCAACCAAAAACATCCCAATCTAAGGAATAAGTTACAAAATGCACCCAAATTACCCATCAGATACCGAATACAACCCATGCGCAGAACAATAAATGAAAAGCAAGTAGTGAAATATAATATAAAGGAAAAAAGAAAACGCACCCAGGAGCTCGAGCTTTGGAAGGGGAAGCTCCTAAGGCAAGGTCTTCTGCCCCTTGTATAGCGCTCAAGCGAAATACCCTCTTCGTAATTTTCTCTACCGCGCAAAACCCAGATCGTGAATTGCCAAAAGAAGACGGATTTCTCCGCCTAATGCATGGAACAGATGGAGAAATGAGCCCAGACGCATTAGCCATTTCAAATAGAAAACAGCAGAGACGGATTTCAGAAGGATAGGGAGAAGGAAAATCGACGAGATTTCAGACAAGGGGCGGCCGATGAAGAATAGGGAGAAGACCCATGAAGAGAAGAGATCAGAAGAAGTAGAAAATGGGAAAGACAGAGAGAGAGAGAGAGAGAGGCTTCTTTTTCAAACTTCGGAGCGCCCAAGGCGACGGCGATGATGCCAAACAATGGAGTGGAAACTCCAACGCAGGAACAAGCGTACAGTGGTAGTTCACCGCCGCTTATAGCTGCTGTATTAACGTCAGCAAGTTCTGTGGGTCCGATCATGAGATATGTGTTATATCCAAACCGTCCATCCATTTTTTGAGCTCTTCTTAAGGCTCGAGACGAAAAATAAAATATATCTAGATATCAAGTGGACCACAATGCAAAAAGAAGTGGGGGATTGAACTCTTACCATTGAAACCCTTTTTGGGATCATAAAAGTTTTGGATCAATATGAAATTTGTTTTTCCCATTATTTCAGGTCTTTGTGACCTTACGAACAGATTGGATGGAAAATAAACGTTATGTGGGCCCTACGAATTGTTTAATGGTGAAAATTATTATCTCCGCTGCTATTTGTGGTGTGGTCCAAATGATCTTTGGATATGATTCATTTTTTTGTATAATGCTCTAAAATTATCTCTTAAAATAGATGAACGGTTGTAGATATAATAAATACATCACTGTGGGCCTATGTAACTTTTATATCCTTTGAACCGTTCGTACAATCGGAGCGTGAGGAGCGTCTCGTCTTCGCACGACACGTACGTAAGCTGCTATATTGCTGAGCTGGTGTGTGGTACACCAGCAAATCCGCTTCCATACGGTAGATATGCAGGTTAGGTTGCATGCTACACGTACCAAGCATGTGTAGTGATCCGGACCGTTGGTCTGGTGGTTTACCGTATGGAATTCTACACAGTTCAAATGTCTAAGTGATTGAATAGCTATTAGCGTTTTTTTTTTTTTTTTAATTGTGAGTTTTAGTGGTTGAATTTAGACAGTTCCTCATCTTTTTCTGGTACTTAACCGACGGCCCAGGAAAGCCCAATCCATTTTCCTTTCGGATGTGGCCCATCCACGTGATGGTCCCCGGAGAACAGCACTGATCACCAAAACTATATGCAAGAGTACGGTGAGGTGAGAAGTGTCTAGAAATTTTTATGCACTTGTTTTCAAATGGTGGACTCATCACAATGGGGTGTACATCAGCTCGACTCGGCTCGGCCACTCACTTACCTCAATTTTAACTCGGCGTAGCTCGGTCCCAAGCCTAATTGGCCAACTCGGCTAGGTATGGTCAGCAGCTCCGGCTAGTTCGGGCCAAGTTTACCATTGAGTCATTTCCACAAACACCTAAACTGCACCTTCAATATCCCTTTATACGTGAAACAGAAGCAATGGTTTTACAAACTATTTTATCAAATATCTTTTAAGCAACATAAAATTTAAAAAAAACTAAGAAAAAAAAAAATAGTTATTTATTTCATGTACATACCTTCCTTGCTATAGACCACACTTCGTTAAGTCATTTTATCAAACACTTGGTGAGCAACATTAATGGAAAAGTAACCGAGTCACCAAACTAGTTTGACTCGAGCTGGATTCGATCCAAGTCGAGTTGAGCTGGCTTGCTCGCACTTGGCTCAAACTCATTTTCGAGCTAAAAAAATCAGCTCCACTCAGCTCGAACTCAACTTCGAATTGAGTCGAATCAAGCTTTTTCGAGTTGAGTTGAGAGAGCTAACCGAGCTAGCTCGGTTCGTGTACACCCCTACATCTCATCCTTCATGATTCATGTATGGCATTGCGGAACGTCGAAACAGTGGGCCCAACTCGACAGTAGCGGTCTCGCCACTAAAGTGACATCACCATGTATCCACACTGTCCATCCATTTGGAGAGATCATTTTAGGGCATGACCCAAAGAGTTAGGTAGATCCAAATCTCAAGTGGACCCCACCTTAGAAAACTGTTGGAATGGATCGCCTAACATTAAAAACTTCTTTGGGCCATAGAAATTTTTGATCATTCACTTATTCCACGTTTGTATTAACTTATAAACAGGTTGGATCTCAAATAAACATCATGCTAGGCCCTAGGTAGGTTGCAACGGTAGGCGTAATTGTCCAACTCTTTTCTACGATGGGTTTACTTAACCTTTTATTTTTTTTTACGCACGCATGCACACACAACCGCGCACTCACACTAGTGGAATTTCACCACCTATGGATATACTCGAACCCTTGACCGAGCGTTGAAACTCCTGAGAGTCTACCACCGAGCAAGAGTAGAGTAAGGATCCGGGTTTACTTAACCTTGGATCTTCCTCATTATTTGTCTTATGCCCCAAAATGATCTCTCCAAATGGATGAATGGTGTGGATACACAACACATACATGGGGTTCAGTCTCTAATCCGCGTCCAACCAAAATCGCCCAAAGGTGAAGATACCAACCATCTGATTTCGTCTGATCAGTTTGTCGGCTGATCTTAACTATAGCCACAGGCTGTTTTTGAACCATTTCTTCACGTTTGCTATCTCGACCTTTGATCCGTCCGCGGGAAAGTGGTAGTTTACAGTTTGGATTTGATGAGCAGACATGACGTGTATCTGTCAGATGGCTCCCCACCATTTAATAAGGTAGCTGCTCTCCGTAAGAAACCTTTAAACACTCAGGCAGAATGTAATGGTGACTATGACCGGTTGCGTGAAAGTAGTTTAAGTTGAACCGCTCAAATTATGAGCCCTGATTTGGATGTAATATAAATAAAAAACAAAACTGGTTTAATTATGTGATTGTGGGAGTTGTTGGCATTTATTGAATGGTTAGATAAGAAACACCAACTACCATTGTTTTAGCAAATAAATGGGCTTTTGGATGGTAAGTTGGTTAAGATAAGTGTATTCTGCCTAGAGTTGGGCAAATTGGGTCTGATCCAGTGGACCTGACTCGATCCGGCCCAATTCGAACCGATTCGACGGGCTGGATTGGTGCGGATCGGGGTAGTCCCATCCAAATCCAAATTCTTTTCGGGTCGAGTTCGGGGTGGACCTGACCTGACCCGACCCGATCCGGAATCCGATCCGATTGGATCCGATTCGGACCAATCTGATACGATCCAGATCTATTAAGTAATATTTATTTATTTTATGTATTTTTACTATTTAAAAAAAATAACTATATTTTAATTTTTACCGATCCGAATCGTGCCCAATCCAATCCAACTCGGTTTTCCTGACCGAGTCGGACTCGGATCGGATCAACCATTGAGTTTTCGGGTTGGTCCGAGTCAGGCGACCTGGACTCTCGGAATCGAATCGGAGCGGATTCGGGTCAGGCTAATGACATTTCAGATCAGTCAGGGTTGGACCAATCCGATCCGACTCGGACCGATGCCCAGCCCTAATTCTGCCTAGTGAAGTGATTAGATAAGAAACACCTACCATTTTTAGTTTGGACTGCTGGACTTTTTTGTAACCACCCATTTTTCTTGTATAAGTGTATTCTGCCAAGTGAAGTGGACCAATATTAGTTCTTGATGCAAGGAATTTTAACGGTGTGTGCACTAATTGATAAATGGTTTGGATCTTTGACATGGATGCCATTCAATTCGGCTTGCGCGGACCTAGCCATGGTAAGGAAAAAATGCCATAGCTCTGTTGATGATCATTTTACTTTGTGTCATGTACCAGAAAATAACTCATGGACAGCACAAATGATTTTGTTTTTATCTTCTTCTTCTTTCTATTCTTTTTAAAATCTCAATTATGCCTGTTATTTACAGGAATAATTTTTTAAAATAACAACGGTTTGTTATGGACTGTAATACCAGCTATTTCATAAAATGGTATTGATTCTCTGTGTCAGGCTTTTTTTTTTTTTTTTTTCCAATGACAGGCCAAAAAAGGTTGGGGAATGATAATGGATTTCTGTTGTAGACATGTTCTACAGCAAAATTGGATTTTCTCTTCGAAATACACTGATTTTTATTGTTATGAATTGAAAGAGATGAACAAGAAGAGGAGGCCTTTTATATATAGTAAATAGAGGATGAGCATTTTGGTAATTTATGGATCGCCGAGGGAATTGAGAATGGAATTAGTGTTCTTTTCCAATTTTTTACTGATATAGCTTCTTGGCCTGTCAGATTTAAGAGAAGACAAGCAGTTCTTCATGGATCATCCGGGAGCATGCACCATTTCAACAGTGCAGGCATGTCTCAGTTGCTGAGACCCCCATTTCGTTACATGTTTGTTTTTGTGTCTTGTTCCAGTGTTACAAATGTCATAAAAAATGGTGAAATTCACTCATATTTCTCAAGAAACGGAGCTAAAAAGGCGGAGTTTTGATTTTTATACTTCTAGTATGGAAATTTTGAGATTTATCACCAACTCAGATGCTGAAATCCTCAACCCAAAAATCATATCATTCTAAAACTCAAGTGAGTCATACTGCTTGAATTTAGAGATTTTAGGGCAGCCCGCCTATTAGTTGAATCAGTCTTCGTTGTTTTTTCTTTTTTGGGATCAAGGCCAAACAAGTTGTGCTTCATCTTCTTAAGGAATGGGCACTGGGTTAGAGTTGATTTCTATTTCCAAGATTTTACTCAAAAAATCTGAAAATTGATTTCACCCAAAAAAAAAACCAGTTAAATGTCGATTTTCAAGGTTACAAGAGACAATTCAGTCCCTTTGACCATTGACTTTTAACATTTACATGGAACACTGAACTCCAAACCAAATAATGGCATTATTGTTGGATTTTGTAGTTTTCTGCCCGTTGAGGTTTCCACATGGGTTTTTCATGTCCATGTTTTGGCTTCTCTCTATCCAAACAGGCTCTTAAGTTATTAAATTTTGATGATGGAGCTGGTTTTGACATCGTCACATGGGTCAGGGATGTGAATTGTGTTTCTTTGTTGTGAACATGAAACATGGGTGAGTAGGCTTTGAGACGCTACGGCCCTTGCAGATTCTTAGAATCCTCAGTTCTATTTCTTCAACTATTCACAGGGTCAACCTTGTCTTCTTCTAACTCAACAAGTTTTTCAATATTCCTTTTTCTCATCAGTTTATAGCCACCTGTTTTCTTGGAACAAAGAGAATGGTTTGTACTTCAACAGAATATCCTCAAGCAGAATGTCATAAATTACATATTAATATTTTTTTTGCAGACTGCAGAAATGCTGGATTTCTATGCAGATGGAGAATATGACCTCAGTGGTTTTGCAGTTGGCATCGTAAAAAAGGACTCGGTCATTGACGGGAAAAGCACTGTAGTTGGAGATGTTTTCATTGGTCTTCCATCGAGCGGGGTTCATTCTAATGGGTTCTCCCTTGTTAGAAGGTTATTCTTTTCTTTAATAAAATTCTTTGAATGAGAACACCTTGGTACTTCATCTTATAACATGTGACAGAAGCAATTTGTAATACTCTGTTTCTTTTAAACGGTGGGTTCCACCGTTAACCTACCGTTACATATGATGTGGCCCACATGAGCTTTGGATGACCCTCATTTTTTGGCTCATGCCCTAACCTTGTCACACAAAATTGATGAACGGTGTAGATTTATCACATCATAGCTATGGGGCCTACTCTTCAAAAAAAATAACAAAAACAACAAAAGCAAGTGTAGCCCTCTCCTCCACGACTCCCTCTCTTTCTCCCTTCTCCGCGGTACGGTTGCGGATGTGAACCCATCCACCATGCATGATATCATCATGAGAACCCACTAATCAATCAAAACCGTCCAATGGACTCCCAACCTACTAACTCACCTAACATTATTTTTTATACCCCATTTTCTCATGCTATCTAGAGGAAACGAGAGAGAAAATCACAAAAGAAAGATTGTGAGAAGAAAAAAAAGAGATCAGAAGAAGGGAGAGTATCCATGAGGGTTCAATATCGAGTTTAGAGTTGATCAATCCAAGCTAGTACACGTAGGAATCAACATTGCTTCATATTATTTTCCTCCCATCACACAATTTTTTCACAGCAGGTAGGTGATCATTCTCCATTGAAAAATTCATATCTGTTGCCTTATATAATCTAGACATTAAAATGTTTTTTTTATTTGAACAAAGCAAATAATTTTTTTTCTTTCTTTTTCCATTTAATATTATATAGTGGTGATAATGAATATTCATTATTTGAATATAGACATTATATCCTTGTGAGTTAGATAATGCATCTTATGTGAACAATTATTTGTTTTATGCAATGATTCTTACGGGTGCTCTGCCCAGGGTCATTCCCGAAATGATCAGCATGACACGGGTACTCCCCCCGGAGTCATTCCCAAAAGGATCTGCACGGGTGCTCTGCCCTGGGTGATTCCCTAAAAGGATCAGTACACACGGGTGCACTGCCCTGGGCTCTTGTCCCTAAAAGGTTATACCGGTGCTCTACTAGGGTCATACCCTGAAAGGATCAACACCGGTGTTCTACCGTGGGTCATCCCCTAAAAGGATTAGCACACATGAGTGTTTTGCCCACTTCAAATCTTAACATCTTTAGAAAAGTTATGTTAAACAATTTATTCATTTCATATTCATGAATGTCAAATTATTTACTATGATTTTACATCCAATGTTCGTCTCATTTTGATTAATACGTCGAGATTAAATTTGGTAATATTTGTGAAATTTTAACTCGGGATTGATGTGATCCTATTGAGTTGTCAACTCATTATATTTTATCCATTTCAGGTTATGAATATTTTGAAGATGCAAAGTACTACTATTAGTAGTGGAGCATGGAATGTGGTTAGATGTACGTGACATGTCATTCTACATAGGATAAATTTTATTTTATTTTATTTTAGAACTCTGAATGTAGAAATGTTTGGCTTGATTTTCTTACTTCAAGTTAAGTTAAATAATTATGCATCGATGTAATAAAAGAGTATGTAATTAATTATCTTAATATGTGTTTGGATTTTTAAGTTTTGGGCTATGGTGGGAGAAAATGAAATGCATATGAAATTATAATAATTTATCTATTTATTTTTATTTTGTTTTTTTTTAAGTCACGGGTCTGAAATTCGTGTCCTAGACACCCTATTCGAGTACCCGAATTTTGGGGCGTGACAAAGTTGGTATCAAAGCCAGGTTGATCTTAAACATGGGACCTAAAATAGAGATTTAGCTCTAAGTCTTCCTAAACGGCCTTAATTAGGAGATGAGAAATTTAGAATACATACGTAGGACATTTTAATCTATTGTAATATAATACTTAGATCTCATTTAGGCTGTATATTAACATACAAAATTAAATTTGGACGTTAAGAATTTTCTAAGAATTTTTCTAACTATTTCTTGGGTTGGACAACAATAATCAATATAAAATATTTGATTTTAAAAAAATTATAACTATTTAAGTAAAACTACGATTGAGGTGATTCAAAAACTCAATTGAAGCTTGATAAGTATAATTTTATAAAAAAATAGATAAAAATTAAAAATACTGACCCTTGATGTATGTATTTGAGTTTAAGAAAACCTGTCCAGAAATCATCCAAATCTGAACAGCGTGTACTCTCTGAATTTTTAAAAACTTTATAGGCTTCGGGATATTATAAAATTTTACAGGGGTACAGTAGACTTATAGATATATCTATATAAAAAATGTTAAGTTAAAATAATTTCTGAAAATATCAAAAACATCAATTAGAAGATCACCCTTATGACCAGAAATTTCTGCACATAGTTCTAAACTATATCTTAGTTCAACTTCTCTTAGATCTTCATGTATGCCTACCTTGAACCATCTAATTTATTAGAATCTTAAAATTATTCAGTAAAATTTATAATTCCCTTTATTTATCCTAGGTTATGACGGATCAGAGTATGAACCTCGGGGCCGCATCGGAGACTCAAGTACCCGATGCAACTAAGCAAGGAACAATTATTGATAAGATTCTCCAGGTTATGGAAGGATTTGCCTCATTTATGGGAACACAAGTGCTTATAACTTAATCTCAAGAGCAGACTCAAGCGACACTTGTAGCCTCTGAAGGGACGGGGTCCTTATTGGAAAAGTTTAAGAAGCAGAGACCGCCTACGTTTAAAGGTGGGCCTGACCTAAGTGAAGTTGAGGGTTGGAAAAGGCAGATGGAGAAAATTTTCACAGCTATGAGATGTAACGAGCAACAAAAGGTTGAATTAGCAATATATATGTTGGAAGAAGAAGCCGATCATTGGTGGGAATCTACGACCAAGGAGAACCCGAGAATAGAAAGGTGGACTTGGGGCCAATTTTGCACAAAGTTTAAAAATAAATACTTTCCAGCTTATGTGCGTGCTCAAAAAGTTACAGAATTTATGAAATTAGAACAAGGAGATATGACGGTGCGTCAATAAGATGCAAAGTTTACAGAGTTGACACGATTTGCGATATTTCTCATACCGGATGAGCTTTAAATGGCAGAAGTTTGTTGAAGGACTGAAACCTTCTATTCGTACTCGACTAGTGTCATTTCTTATTAAAACGTATGCAGAAGCATTGGAACGCTCCAGCGCAATAGAAAGGGACTTTGATGAGCATTGGAAGAACCGCGAGCCGAGGAAGGACATGAGAAGTGGAGCCAGGATCACACCTCATTCATCTCTCACACAACATGAAGCAACTAAGCGGCAGAAAATGATGCCAACATCAGTACCCAGTCATGCTACTATGCAACTTTCAATGCAATTCACTAGGACTTGCCATAAGTGCGGAAAGGTGGGTCATCCTGCCCGCCATTGTCTTCTACCACCTCGTCATCAATATTCAGGGAATCAATGATCACCACGATCGTTTTACAGGCTGCCTCCTCATTATGCACTGTCTACTTCGTATCAACGACCTCTGCCGCCCCCTCAGATGATTCAGCCAGTTGCTAGACCATCATAACTTTATCCTCAGAGGCCTGCACAGATACATCCACGATCTCAGCCGCCTGGACCCCCTCAAGCTTATCCGAAACCACCTCAACAATCGCAACAACAGGTCAAGCCTCCCCAATATCAGCAACTGAGGCCAAAAAGTCAAGCGCCCCGACCTCAAGCTCAAGGACATGTTTACGCTCTATCTTCATTCACAAATGATCCAGCCCAACTTCAGGAGTATGAGGATCCAAACCGAAGCTATGATGATCCAACGCCACCTCAAGATGATGCTACACAAATGTATGAGACTACTGCTTCTGTTTATAAGGACTCATCAAAACCTGCGGATATCACTCCTTAACATGGTGTTGAAGCTACTAATGATGTGATGGAAGGTACTATCTTGGCTTACACCTCTCTTGCCAGATCATTATTCGATTTATGAGCTACACATTCATTTATATCTTATTTCTTCGTATGCTCACTTGGTATATCACCCGTACGATTAGATAAGAAAATTATCGTAGCAACCCCTCTCGGTAAGTCCATAAATTTAGAGCAAATATGTGAAGAATGTCCCATTATAATTGAAAATGAAATACTGTCAGCAAATCTCATTATTATGCTTATGAGGGAATATGATGTCATCTTAGGAATGGATTGGTTGTCCCAATATCGTGCCAAGATAGATTGTTTCAGGAAGACGATTATGTTGAACATAGAAGGACGATCTCCACTGAAATTTTGTGGGACACGAAGAAGGAAAACACCGATTGGTTTGTCGGCTATTGTGGGAATCAAGCAATCAGAAGAAGGGGTTGAACAAATACCTGTGGTAAGGGAGTTTTCAGAAGTTTTCAGGACATTTCAAGGTTACCTCCAAAGAAAGATGTGGACTTTGGTATCGATCTAATGTCCGGAATTGCACCCATCTCTAGAGCACCTTATTGCATGGCTCCTGTAGAATTAAAAGAATTAAAGGATCAGATCCAACAGTTGCTAGATCAGGGTTTCATTAGACCCAACACGTCGCCATGGGGAGCACCGGTCTTATTTGTAAGGAAAAATGATGGAACTATGAGATTATGTATCGATTATCGTCAGTTGAATAAAGTAACAATCAAGAACAAATATCTTATTTTTAGGATTGAGGATTTATTTGATCAGCTTAAGGGAGCAATGTTCTTTTCTAAAATAGATTTGAGGTCAGATTACCATCAATTGAGAATAAATGACGAAGACGTGCACAAGACGGCTTTTAGGACTCGTTACGGGCACTATGAGTTCTTAGTAATGCCATTCAGATTGACAAATGCTCCAGCCGTATTTATGGACCTTATGAATCGGGTATTCAAACTTTATTTAGATCGATTCGCTATTGTATTCATCGATAATATTTTTATATACTCCAAGACTCATGAGGAGCATGAGGAACATCTCAGGACCACTCTACAAACATTAAAGGAAAATCAATTGTATGCCAAGTTATTAAAATGTGACTTCTGGAAGCATGAAGTAAAATTTTTAGGGCATGTGGTGTCAGAGAGAAAGGGATATCTGTGGACCCAGCTAAAATTGAAGCAATATTAGAATGGGAGTAGCCCTCGAATGTGTCAGAAATGCGAAGTTTTCTTCCTCTTTTAGGTATATAAATTTCGAGGAGGAAATTTTGTTAAGGTGGGTAGAATGTAATACTCCGTTTTTTTTAAACGGTGGGTTCCACCGTTAACCCACCGTTACATATGATGTGGCCCACATGAGCTTTGGATGACCCTCATTTTTTGGCTCATGCCCTAAACTTGTCACACAAAATTGATGAACGGTGTGGATTTATCACATCATAGCTATGGGGCCCACTCTTCAAAAAAAAAAAACAAAAACAACAAAAGCAAGTGACGTGCTGACGCACGTCACCCACAACTAGTCCTCTCCTCCACGACTCCCACTCTTTCTCCCTTCTTCGCGGTATGGTTGCGGATGTGAACCCATCCACCATGCATGATGTCATCATGGTGAGACCCACTAATCAATCAAAACCGTCCAATGGACTCCCAACCCACTAACTCACCTGACATTATTTTTTATACCCCATTTTCTCATGCTATCTAGAGGAAACGAGAGAGAAAATCACAAAGGAAAGATTGTGAGAAGAAGAAAAAAAAAAAAAGATCAAGAGAAGGGAGAGTATCCGTTAGGGTTTAATATCGAGTTTAGAGTTGATCAATCCAAGCTAGTACACATAGGAATCAACATTGCTTCAGATTATTTTCCTCCCATCACAGAATTTTTCCATAGCAGGTAGGTGATCATTCCCCATTGAAAAATTCATATCTGTTACCTTATATCTAGACATTAAAATATTTTTTTTATTTGAACCAATGCAAATAATATTTTTTCTTTCTTTTCCATTTAATATTATATAATGATGATAATGAATATTTATTATGTGAATACAGACATTATATCCTTGTGATTTAGATGCATCTTATGTGAACAATTATTTGTTTTATGCAATGATTCTTACGGGTGCTCTGCCCAGGGTCATTCCCGAAATGATCAGCACGACACGGGTGCTTTGCCCAGGGTCATTCCCAAAAGGATCGGCATAGGTGCTCTGCCCTGGGTGATTCCCTAAGGATCAGTACACACGGGTGCATTGCCCTGGGCTCTTGTCTCTAAAAGGTTATATCGGTGCTCTGCCGAGGGTCATACCTTGAAAAGATCAACACCGGTGCTCTGCCGTGGGTCATCCCTTAAAATGATTAGCACACATAAGTGTTTTGCCCACTCCAAATCTTAACATCTTTAGAAAAGTTATGTTAAACAATTTATTCATTTCATATTCATGAATGTCAAATTATTTACTATGATTTTACATCCAATGTTCGTCTCATTTTGATTAATACGTCGAGATTAAATTTGGTAATATTTGTGAAATTTTCAACTCGGGATTGATGTGATCCTATTGAGTTGTCAACTCATTATGTTTTAACCGTTTCAGGTTATGAATATTTTGAAGACGCAGAGTACTACTATTAGTAGTGGAGCATGGAATGTGGTTAGATGCACGTGGCATGTCATTCTACATATGATAAATTTTATTTTATTTTTATTTTAGAACTCTGAATGTAGAAATGTTTGGCTTGATTTTCTTACTTCAAATTAAGTTAAATAATTATGCATCGATATAATAAAAGAGTATGTAATTAATTATCTTAATATGTGTTTGGATTTTTAAGTTTTGGGCTATGGTGGGAGAAAATGAAATGCATATGAATTGTCATAATTTATCTATTTATTTTTATTTTTTATATATATAAGTCACGGGTCTGAAATTCAGATCCTAGACACCCTATTCAGATACCCGAATTTTGGGGCGTGACACAATTCATCTAGGACTTGTTTCATATGTCTGCCATATGCAGGTGGCAGTGTGCATCCACTGCCCTGAGTGATAATGGGATGCTAACAGGCGTGATGCAATGGGGTTGCATTTTGTGTATAGGAGCATTCAGATATACCACCACTTGCATTTTTGGGATGGGATGTGTGCCAAATGGCTCAACTTAAAAGAAGGAAAAAAGTGGGTTGGCTCCCATTTGATTCCTCATTCTGGTATACGGTCAAGCAAGTTCTTAATATCGGGTCTTACGATCATTCTCACAGTTATGAGTAGCTGTCAGAGACTTGGAATGTTAGCTTTCTTTCTGAATTACATTTATTCTTACCAAATATTTTGTAATTTCTGCACAGGGTCTTGGCTAAAAGTGGCCTTTCTTTGAAGGACCAACTCCCCGGGGGCAGCAACAAACCAATCACGTTGGGTGAAGCTCGAATGGCTCCAACCGTCATATATGTCAAACAGGTCTAAGTACTCTTTTCTCTCAACTGGGGTTGCAACCAGGTGCGGTCGATCCAGGCCGGGCGGGCTTAAGCATGCTCAGGCCAGACTTGCCTATCAAAAATACTTGGTACACCAATGTTAGATTAGTTGGTCTAGCATGGGCATCTTAGCATCGCTTGAAAAATTGTCCAATTAGTTTCAGTCCAAGATGAAATGAGTTGCCCTGCTGCTACAGACTGAGACAGACCAATTTGGGACAAATCATACCAGTTTCAGTCCCCACGCGATTCACACTCTGAAACCGCCACTTAAATCCAAGTTTAGGCAAATGAAAGTGTGGGTCCAGCCCACTATGTTATTGGGCCTAAAACTCAGGCCAGGGTCCAACTCATAGGCTTCTTGCTCTGCCCAAACCTGGCCCTGGCTTTGCCAGCTCTGTCCAACTGTGTAACCCTTCTCTGAATTTTTGTGAATATTTAGAGCTTCAGCAATTTCTAGCATCTTACCTTCATTACCAAAACAAGTGCTTGACATTATTAACAAGGGAGGCATCAAAGGGATAGCTCACATCACAGGTGGTGGTTTCACAGACCATATACCCCGCGTCTTGTGATGGAGATCCTCTTAAATTATCTTCACGTGAATCTTAGCAGTTTTTTTTTTTTTTTTTTCCGTAATTTGGTTGTTCACATGTTGACTGACCCTTTTACCTTTTGCAGTTGATATAATATCAGCAATTGAGTTTGATAAGAGCAGGGACCATCTTCTAATAACACAATGTGTAGCATGGATCTCGTAGAGATCTAGAAAGGCTGGATTATTCAATTGGGAGGCATCCCGAGTTCCACTACAAAACAGAGTTGCAAAGCCATGACCTGAGGTATTGCTTTTTATGGATTATTGCTGTTTGGAACAGTCATAGCTGGTGAATCTTACTACTTTCTGACAAGATCGAAATGGTAATGAGAAGGGTATCTTGCTTTATGGCATTCTTCTGGTGTAGGAATCAAGCAGGCCCCCATTTCCCATCGCTGTGGATCAATTCACACATCAAAATGCATTTTCATTTGTCTGTAAGAGATTATCCATTCCAACCCCAAAGAAGTTGGACATGACAAAATTTTTCATGGTCCAACCAAAATTTCATCAGTGATATCCTAACATGGATGAACCAGCGAAGTAATCTCACTAGTAAGACGATCCTCCATGAATCAGTAGCGGAAAAAAGGAATATCATATGTGGCATGCATTAACCTGGAACGGCTCAGACCATGGATAGTTGTGTCATGTCCCGTTTGAGTGCAGTCACAAGGTAATGAGGCTGGTGCTCTGCTTTCATGTTGGATTCCTCCTTCCCGTTACGTACATGTTAGTTTTTAGGCTTTCAAGTACAAATTGTCTCCCTTCTCAAACACCATCTGTGCATGAGAAAGTAGTTGTAGCTGGTTAAGATGGCATTCACATCCGAGCAAAAGAATTTTGATGAGAACAGAACAGGAAAGCCCGTGTAAGAAAGAACTCATCTCTTTCACGATGTGATGGATGTAGGTGACGTTCCGCGTGTTGATGGATATCTGGCAGTGGCAAGGGCCTTTGGCGATAGGAGCTCGAAGAAACACCTTAGTTTGGAAACCCATGTGGTGGTGGAGACTATAGATGCAGACACAAGAGTTCCTCATCTTGGCAAGTGATGGGCTGTGAAAGGTTAGCTGCTCCCAATCCATAGCGTGCTTTACTGGTCTATACTGTTGTAAATTGTGTGTGTATCATGTTATATTTTGTTTTAAAATAATATTAAAATTTGAATTTTTAAATTTTCGGTGTTTTCCCTCCACATTTGAAAAGTTGTGGTACTTTTATGTTGTGGGTTTTGTCCCACATTGGATTTGACAAAGTGAACT
The DNA here is from genome assembly GCA_021015155.1 of Magnolia officinalis. Classification (NCBI taxonomy): domain Eukaryota; kingdom Viridiplantae; phylum Streptophyta; class Magnoliopsida; order Magnoliales; family Magnoliaceae; genus Magnolia; species Magnolia officinalis. Next base: position 96,580,397 of record JAJHSJ010000005.1, read on the forward strand.
ATCTTGTATATAAGATAGTCTTTTTGCCTAGAGCTTGTGCCCCTTTCAGGGGCCATGTGAATTTGGTCCTGTGGGGGGGCTATGCCAATAGCTCTAATTTATGTCATTAACTACACGCGCGAACCAAGCCGAGTGCGTGTCCGCGTGCGCGACAGGACGGGACGGGCTGGGTGCGGGTGTGGGTGCAGTGTGAGTGTACTCGCGTGGGTGTGTGTGTATGAGTACTCGCGGGACTTTATTTGCGAGAGTGTACTCGCACTTGCACCTTTTCATTACTCTCTCTGATACGGATTTTTAGCAAGTAGTTCAAGCCCGTGTACAGTGAGTGCACCGCTGGGACCGGGTCATAATCGTTGTATCCTGGAGGTCGATTGCTCTGGAAACCTGTTGCACTTGGGACGCTGTCCAAGGGGAGCAAATTCGATTTCAAGCCGAGTGACTCAATCACGCCTCGACTCATTACAATAAGTTCTTCTTTCTCAAAACTTTTTTTTTTTTTTTTTGGTTCTCGATTTTAAAAGTCTATTTAATTCAACCAAATATTCCAACATATCATGTATCGATGCAATCTTTTATCCATTCAGGTGATGTCAAACGAAGAGGCAGTGACTTCAATTAGACATGTGAACGATGCCCAGTCGGCGGAAAAGCATCTGACAGAAGCTCTCACTAGGAAGAGCAAGGCCGATATATCTGTTGTCGTTGTAAGTTTTCACTGACCCTTTTGGTTTGGTTGGGAAGAGTTTTTTATTCAAGTACTTTTCTCCCGTTCAGAGCCCCAGAAGCCCGTGTTTACCATAACAGACAATTGACATTTCCCTGGTGGTCTTAATGTATTGTCTGTAGAGGTCATGAACTCATGAAGACATCTTTTGGTTGTGTGCTTGGTAATGCTTTAACTTGGCAGGATATACCGATGGGAATGTCTTCATTAAGCGGGTTGTTGCCAAGGTGTTGTGGAGGTGAGTCTAACAATCCAATACAATTTCACATGTTTTTTTTTTCTCTCAAATCGAATGGAAGTAGAAAAACACGTAACAGATGGAGATGGATTTTTAAAGAATATGCCACTTTTTAGTGCTAACATTAATTTCAATTTATTCAATTCAAATAAAATACAATGTTTTGCTTCTTTTATTGATTATTTAAAGTCCTAAATAACTGATTAACAATTTCCAGGAAATGTGTGTTGCAACGGCTGCATCCAGGGGATGTGATGCAGCTTTGAGGGGAGAAGTGAACCACTCTTAGCTCAACAGCTAGATCCTCTGCTGCCAGCCTTGAGAGTGGGACCTTTGCTTATTTCTTCCTTTCTGGATCTTAATTTTCTGTTATTCTTTTTTCTCTTTATCAATCCTAACATGATTCAATACAGGCAAGAAGCATTCTTCTGCTGCTATTGAGAAGGAGAGTGTTCAGAGGCTTTCAAATGATAGGCAAGCTGACATTCTGTGCTCCAACTTGGACAATTCTTCACAACAAGAGGTGCCCACGGGGCTTACATTATCTGCTGGTATTGTTCCTTCAGGTATGATTCATCACTTACAAAAGATTGTTGTGTAAGTTCCCAATATCAATCATTTTTATAATTTTGTTTTCTTAGCTTAGACTAGAGAGCATTTTGGATGATGGTTGAGGGAAATGTAGGGTGGTGAGCACTTGTTCAATCCTGCCTTAGCTATCAGTAATTGTTTGGCAAGCTATTTGGAACAGATAGAATGATGGATGATTAAAGGAAATGATGCAGAGGATTGCCCAAATAGTGTGAGTTTCAATCTATCATGGCCCATTGTGGTAAGACCGGCGCAATCAATGGTTCGACCCTCATACACATGCCATATGTACAGGGAAAGAATTGCCTAGTTCTCACGCGAACACAACCAATATTTATGTTTTTCTATACTCAATCCAAATCTTATTCATCTTGTGTGTTTTTTTTTCAGGTTATCTTGTTTCAGTAGATTCGTGCATTAACTTGCAGGTAACACATTCGGGTTTATCGCTTTACAAGTCTATTAGATTTTAGTTGCTTGTCCTAGCTATATTAATAGAATAGTGACCAAAACCTCTTAATTTTATAATATTATATGGGTATATTTAGTTTTGGATGTGCTTTGATTAGGCAATTAATTTTTTATTATTATTTTTTTAATTAATGAGAAATGCCGACGGCTAAAAACCGTTGGCGAGCAACGCCTTTCCGACGGACCATTGGGCGGCTTTTAGCCGTAGGGGAAGGTCATTGCCGATGGCTTTCAGCTGAAGCCCAGGCCCCAAAAAAGCAACTTCAACCAGTTATGTCACCTCATGTTAGGCTCTGGGTCCAAAAAACAGCTCCATCAGTCATTCAGGTTGACCAGGAGTACAAATATTGTTTCTCTTGGTGTGGTCAACCTAAATCATATATACGCCTGATATTTAAGGCTTGTGCCTAAGTTTTGCATGACATATAATCATTGGAGTGGATTTCAAATAATCATTGGAATGGATCCCTAAAATAGCAAGGGTGGGCATGAGAGAGGAACCCAAAGTACATCGGGAGCAGTGAAATTACTAGTAAAATAGTGAATTGTGGGGCCCATATGGTATTTTTATGATATTCAAACCGTCTAATAGATGCAATTTGTTGTTATTTTCATGACTTTAAATGAATCACATCATGAAAATAATATACATCACTTAAAAACATAAAAACGCATGTGCTACCCATCGAGTGATTGGATCGCAAATGCTTTTAATCCATGTGATTAGTATGGTTGGGTGCATATATTTAACAGTTTAAATGTCAATGCACATATCACGTGGGATCCAAACTTTATTGCTTTTTAAAGAAAAGCAATGCACTAGTTTACTCGCCAACCCTAGTTGGGAGAGAGACCTCAACCTTTTATTTTTATAGGGCCCACCATGGTGATTTTATGAAATCCATTATTAAATCTTACACCAAAATTTAGGCCTATTCAGGTGGGCCACACTAACAGAAACAATTTATAAGGTGAACATTGCTTTATAAATTCTTTCTAATCATGTGGTCCACTTGAATAATAGATGAGACTGATTTTTGGGTCTTGAGACTAAGATGGGGTGATGCGCATAATGGTTGGAGTGGATCACATAAACACCTGCCAGGGACCTTTTCCTTCTCTCCCTGTATTTATTACCATTAATTAATCATTATAAATCATGTAGGTTGGATGTCCAACCGACCCGCACGTGAGAATTTTAAATTTTATATTATAAATTACCCTTGGGGCCGGGTTAACGGTCAGGCTCGGCCTCTACCTCCAGCCCAAGCCCAGCCCAAGGTGGGCCAGAACGAAATCCGTACGGGCCAACCCGGCCCATTGACAGCCCTAACCCATTACCCATACCTACCCTAACCGGGTTCGGGTCCCCCGGGCCTGGTTCTCATATAATACCATTCGTCTTGATCATTGCACGATGTTCCAACTCGTGAAATGAAACCCGAGTACACTGGCAGATGGGGTCGAGGACGGATATTTCATCTGGTAGCACTATTACAGACGTCCATCTCCAAGTTGCAAATAAAGACGCACAACACGTGCCTACGTCGTACGTGTGTGAAGGATCCGGAACGTTCATAGATTATTACACATGGTGATGTTCCTTATCATCCCAAGTATTTTTTTGATCCATTGATTAGGTGGGCCAACCACCAAAGGAAACATAAACGGTTAAGAAATCATAACCATTGTTCCACATTCAACGGTCCATATTTCACTCACCTTATAAATTTTTCCAGAGTAAAAATACGGATAAACAATATTCATTGTGAGGCCCACTGTATGAACGTTCAAGATCTATCATACACGTGCCAAGTTTTCACGTGTGGTGATTTGATTTCAGCGCTTGAAAATGGAGCGTCCGGCATTGGTATTGCATTCCTGTCTGGACGTGCAGGAGCGCACTACGCACCGTGCGCATCGGAGAAGTAACCACTTCGTACCTGAATTGAAAAATGTCCAACGTCACGTTCCATTGCCGCCAACAATGCAAGGGAACTGATATGGTACAAACGATAGAACCAGGAATATAGGGCATACATCTTACTTCAGTACCATTGGAAGTATTATCTATTAATCAGTACGGTTCATATAGAAAAAATCATCATAAATTGGGTATATTTTATAATAGAAAAATTATTTATATAAATTAAATTCACTCATTTATTTTTTCCACTACATTGAACACCAACCGTTGATTATTTTTTAATTTTTGTCTACGGATAGGATGGTTAAGATCATATGATCTATGTATATTTTAAGTATTTGTAGATACACAGTATATGAAACTATATGGACGGTCTTAAATGATGAATAGTAAGTTTCAGATATAATTTGGAGAGAAAGCTTTACTATATTCTGGTACGACCGGAACTACTGTATCGTCTTTTCCCGAAAACTAACAAGTGCCCTTTGGATCTCCACCACCAACCATTCAAATCTTCCAACCGGATCTGTTGACCCGCAGGAGCACTGAAGTCGTGACCCTCATATAATACCGTTAAATGGAACACTGCCATGCCGTGTTAGCGTGTATCTCGTGCAAAATTCCACCTATTTCCCGAACCCAGCCGTCCAGATGACGTTTTAAACAAATAGCCGTTACGTTATAGTCCGGAAGAGCACGGAGAAACACACTTTCACACATCCTAACGTATGGATTAAATAATCTGACCAGTCAAAACCGTCCAAATTGTGTACAGGCTCTCGAGTTTGGACAGTCTTCATTCCAAAAATCATGATGATCCTATACAGATAATCAGAGGCCACAAAGTGCAAAAAAAATAAAAAGTCAACAGTTCAAACTCAGTAGAGAAGTTCTCATTTTGTAGATGAATAGAACTTTTAAATCAATCAAATTTTTATATATGTATATTTTAAATAATTTCCCAAAATTCAGACCGTTTGGATTGAGTGAATGTATGCCAAGTATGTGTTTTGATGCATGCATGTATAAGATCTGTATACTCCGCCATAGTAAAGGAAAAAAAATCATTTGAGACAAAACTCAGAGTCCCGCAACCATCGCTACACGCAAACAGATGCGATGGATGAAAGTTCCCCCACGAATTAAAAAAAAAGCGATTCGCGAAAAAGGGAAGATTTGCGTCGCACCCATAGATGCGGAACGTGCGGTTCAGATCTGATCCAGTCAACACGTGGGGCCCACCATGTAGATAATTTAGCCAAATTTAGATGGCCGAATCTTTAGCCAGATCAGGAATTATGTTTATAATTGTCCATTTCTCTCCTGCGGTGCATTTTTATAAACCACGTGTTTTGACCATACTATGAGCGTGTAATGGTTTCTAGGCTAAGGCATGTCCCTTGTGGGCCCATGATAAACGGCCATGATAACTCACACGTGAGTCGTGTTGAGATCCTTGCTCTTGCTCGGGTTAGAGCTGGGCATATCTGACTGGATCCGGTGGATCCAGCCCCATCAGATTCATTCGACCCGTTTCGAACCGAACCGACGACCGGATCGGTGTGGATCGGGTAGGGCCATTCGGATCCGACATTTTTGAGATCAAGATCGGGTTGCGGTCAATTCAAACTGATCCGATCCAAAAACCCAATCCGACTTGATCAGGGGTAGTTCATATCAGTAGTTTTATTTTTTCCAGTGGTATGGTCCACTTAGAGCTTTAGATATGCATCAATTTTGGGTTCAACTACTGAAATGATATGAAAAAACGAATGGACGGCATGGATAAACCACATGTATTCATAGTGGGCCCAAAAGAGTTTACTTAGTACAATAGCAAGAGGTTTGCTGATGTACCATACACAGCTATATAGCTGTCGTAGGATATGATAGCTAATGTCTAATGTATGCTATAGGTTATAGCTGGAGGTGTGTTGTGCGAAGATGAGCACTGATGCTCCCTCAAGCTCCAAGTTGTACGAACGGTTCAAAGGAGATCAAAGTTAAATGGACCCCATAATAATGTATTTATTATATCTACACCGTTCATCTATTTTTAGAGATCATTTTATAACATTATCCAGAAAATGAATCATATCCAAAGATCATATAGACCACACCACAAATAGCAGCAGAGATAATGATTTTCACCGCTAAACAATTCGCAGGGCCCACCATATAGCTTATTTTCCATCCAATCTGTTCATAAGGTCATAAAGACCTGAATTAAAAGGCAAAACAAATTTCAAATTGATCCAAAACTTCTGTGAGGCTTGTGACCCCAAAAAGGCTTTCAACGGTAGACGTTCAATTCCCACTGCTTTTTTCAGTGTGGTCCAGTTGATGGTTAGATCTACCTTATTTTTTGTCTGAAGCTTTAAAACTAGCTCGCCAAATGGATAGACGGTTTGGATATAACACGTGTTCCATGATAAGACCCACTTAACATAATCGCAACAATGGAGGAACTTTCGTGCACAGTATGCTGCAGTCTGCACGTCGTGTACAGCGCGTAAACACCTGTAGCGCCTCGAGCTTCGAGTTGTACGAACGGCTCAAATGGGAACATAGTGGTTGGTGGTCTGTGGGCCCCAAAATGATGCATATGTTTCATCCATGCCGTCCATTTAGTTTTTCAGGTCATCTTATGGTGTGAGACAAAAAATGAAGTTTATCCAAATCTCAAGTGGAACACATTACAGGAAAAAGTGTTGAATGAGCGTTGACCATTAAAAAACTTTTGGGTGCCATAAAAGTTTTGGATCAATCTATTCTTTAATTTTTCCATTCATCTGGACTAGAGCTAAGCATCAGACCGAGTCGGATCGGATTGGGTCCAACTCGACTCGGTTCGAATTCTGCATGGCCCAACCCGAACTCGGACCGATCAGGGACCGAGTCCAGATCATCTGACTCGGACTGTAACGTCTCGTCCAACCAGCACAGTGTCCTGGGGCGTCCACGTAGGATTGCCGTAGGACCACTCGCTTAAGCCACTCATGGTGGGTTACCATAGATAAAAATCATCCAAGATTAATCCATTTTAGTAGGTCTGACTGGCCATAATAGGGCTTAGTGTGGGCCACCAAGCCAGATGGCTGTTTACACATCATAGACCGCTTGTGTTGGACGCACATCTACCGAGGATGGTCGGAAAATTCTAAAACTCGGTGTGGCCGTTGGTCTCACTGGGCTTGAATGCCATCGCGGACCGCAACTCCGGCAGACGCCCAGAAGTGGGATCTGGCAGGGGCCCCATGCACCCCACCAGTGCCAGAATTGAAATCTGGCACTGATCAAGGAAATTGAAATGTGAGACTTTCCAACCATCGGATTTCTTCCAAATTTACGGTAATGGTTTGATATATTTTTCAACGCCCGTTCACCAAATCTGGGGCCCGATCGTGGCACGATGACCGTCGATCGCAAATCGGACCCGTGCGATCAAACCCTATATCCGATCGCTCTCAAATTTTGCACGGCCCTTCATCGGGCCATGGATCACTTAACCTATAAGTTTGATGGCCAGAAGACCCCCAGAACTATTCCAATCACCGAAATGGGTCCCACAGGGCCACTTAAAGGTCGGTGACACCCTTCCAGATCATATAACCGTTCATCCGTTCGTCCTCAATTTTTGCATGGACCCTAGTAGGGTTAGGAGACAACTACACGCCGAATTTGGTGGCCAATGAGGCACTAGGGCCACCTCAACACTTAATAGGGGTCCCATAGGTCTAATTTGGGAAGATTAGGAAACATGGGGCCAAGAGACCCAACTCTAGGGAAATAAGCCCTAACCCCCCTTTCACAATTTCATTCACTCTCTCAACCAAACCCTCTCTCCCTCCTGTCTCTCCCTTCACCTCCCAACAACCCATTCCCCTTCTCCTTAATCTCCTTCCAAATCTCCAACAACCAAGCTCTCTTTGATCCCCTCCAAAACTCCAACCTCCCATCTCTCTCCCTAGCAACTTCCACTATCCTCCAACAACCAAGGAGAGTGAAGTAAGAAGAAAGGGTAGGCAAGGAAGTGTGTGGACCCTAAATCGAGTTGGGGCCCGAGAGAATCGATTCTTCAACACCGTCTCCCTTTCCGGAGGAGAAAAACCTCCGCCGCAACCCCAAATTCGTTCGTGGGCCATCTAGGTATTTCCTCTCCCTTTTTCTTCTTGGAATCCATGTATTGTGGTGGGATTGTCTTGGAGAAACTAACATGCAAGGGTTGGTTTAGGGATTTCGGCCGATCGTCCCAAAAGCCCCTTTCCTAGGACGTTTATCGTGTCGCCAACGATCCATAGGTGCGGACTATTGCTCTTAGGTGGCCTAGCACCAACTTTAATACGGATTTAATGATTTTGAGTGCTTGGATGTCGTGTTTGGAATTCTAGGAAACCCTAGGGATTTTCATGATGTTGAACTTGTTAGAATATGCATGTTTGATTCTCAAATGTTATATATATTGTGCCTTCACATGATTTTAATGTTGATTGATAACATGCTTGTGGTTGTTGATACATTTCCATCATATGCAATGCTTTAATTGTGTGTGTGATTAATTACAAATGCTTATGATCCCTCAAGATGGGGGAAGTGTTTAACTTCCTCACACAACACACACATACACTCACATGCACCTAAATTCTATGATGATACTTGATTGCGGGTTAAAGATATTTGTTTTGTGTGGTTAGGATGCATGAGATTATGACATGGATGTACTAGCCGATAGTATGAGTAGTGAGCATGTTGTAGATCCCTTTCCACTCTCTTGGGATGGTCAGGAACCTGACGAGAGAGGGTAGCCCCATCGGTAGGACTACGCTAAGGCTAGACTCGCGGATTGGGCGGGAGTGTTCGGGTGGCTGTAGTTCGACTACATGGGACCTTTGTGCCCGAGGTCATTCGTTTCATGCTCGCCTGATTTGTGTGGATTAGCCTACTAACTGATCATCCCTGTCTGTTAACCATGTTCGCCCACATATGTATGGAACCTGATGCACCCTATAACCTTTGTGGCCCACTGAAAATTTGACTACAATTGGTCCACAGTCTCGTGAGCCGGGCATGGTGGAATGGGACACTGTGTCCGAGCTGTCGGCCTACGCTGGGGTACCGCGCCTCCCCGTAGTGACCGCGAGCGATCCCTTCTCTATCGACACTCCTCATGTGCTTGGAGTCGGGAATGAGGACCCCGACGGGATCACGGACCGCGAGGACTCGGCCTCACGCGTCGTTGGAGCCTTGCCCTCGCAACCAGATTAGGGCAGTGACATGTAGGGTGATTCAGAATCCCCAACCTGCTGGATGAAAGGACTTTAACTAACAACTCGGCTAACATGATCGCATTTCACGCATTAGATAGGGTGGCGACTCGGAAGTTGAGGTCGCACTGAGGGAGTGATGACATTTGCGATCGTAGACGTAGTCGCTTGAGGGAGTGTTGTGGCGAGGGCATGCATCATGTCATCGCATTTCATGCGCATTTAATAAGGTTATAGTTGTTGCTGAATTCCTGCTTTTCATTAAATTCCTATTATAATTGATGCTTGTTACAACTTAAGATTAATGGTTCACACTGAGTTGATCACTCACTCCCACTCTGGGACGGTGTTTTAAAACACCAACCAGACACTTCCATAGATGCAGGTGGCGGCGATCAGGAGGAGCCTGGCACTGCGAGCTTGGATGAGGAGGAGGAGTATTCGTATTTTCAGTTGATGGATGGAGCTGCTGCGGATCCATAGATGAGATGTTGGACTGCTGAGCTGAGAGTTCAGCTCTATTCTTTTGGACATGATATTATTTTGTGATTTTGTCGGGTGGCGCCATGTGCCCCTTATTCTTTTGGACGTGTATATATATATATCTGTGTTGCTTTTCTTCCATTTCAGTAGACTTGCGTTTGTGCTTCATGTTTCAGTTTGTTCCAAATTGCGCAGTTAATCAGACTAACACTAAAACCATTAAACGCATGATAGGTGACCTCGGAAACTCGGGAGTTGCGTATCTACTCGACCCCCGATTTTCAGGGTGTTACACGGACCGACCCAAACCCCTACTAGCCTGAACTGATCTAAGTTCGACTCGGTCAGGAAAACCGAGTTGAATCGGATTGGGCGAGTTTCGGATGGATCGTTTAAAATAATTAAAATAATAAATTAAGATTGAAAAGCAGAGCCTTCTCCCAAACAATAAAATAAAATAAAATTTAACAAACATTATATATATATATATATATTTTAATTTTAAAATATTTTTTAATCATATATTTAATACAAAAGCAGAGCCTTCTCCATATACCTTTTATCTATTATGTAAAAGATGATTTTCCTCGCGTACCCATTCCTATAACTTCAAGAAGCTCCATCTCTCCTTCCATAAACACCCTCCTGTCTCTCTTTTTCTAATGCCATTTCTAACATTTTTCCCCTCTCAAACACCATTTTCAAGATATTCTCTTTGAAATGTAATTTCCTGTTCGAATTTCCAAACCAATGGTAAACTCACAGGAAATGGTTAATAATGATTTCATTAATTACAGCAGCTGTACCAATGCTTGATACGACACTTGCTTGTTTTGGCACTAAAACTGATGAATGCTGTGAAATATATGTGGGGCCCATGGTGATATGTGTGTCTTATCCACACCGTCTATCCATTATCCCAGCTGAAATTATGGCATCGTCTAAAAGGATGAGGAAGATCCAAAGCTCAAGTGGGCCACACCACAGGATTTAGGAAATCAAAACTTACCTTTAAAAACTTTTTAGGGCCATTATTTCCTTTGGTGTGGGTCACTTGAGTGTTAGATCGGCCTCATTTTTTGGCTCATGCCTCAATATGTTTTGCTAGAATGGATGAATGACACAGATACATCATATATATATCACAGTGGGACCCATAAATTTAAACTAGTCCATTTGGACCGGTTTCCAAGGAGAAATACTAAATACGTCTGAATTTTCAAACAGGAAACTTAAAACCGCTTTTCCAACCCATTGTTTTGTTCAAAACCGATAAAGCGTGGGTTGCAGTTACGAGAAAATTTAATACTCTGGTGGAATTTGATGGATCATACACATGCACTTAGAAATTGTAGACGGTCTGGATTAGGCCGATTCGAATCGGATCGAATTCCGGATTGAGTTGGTTTGAAACAAGACCTATCCGGATTCGACCTGAAAATAATTCAGATCCGTATTATGCTATCCGATCCTGACCGATCCTGACCATCGGTTCTGTTCGAATTAGGTCGGATCGGGTCTGATCGGGTCGGATCCACCGGTTTGAGTATAAAATGCCCAGCTCTAATCTGGACCTTTATGACCTAATCAACAGATTGGATTTCAAAAAAATAGTGCATTGGGCATTAGGAGGATTTTAATTGTGGATATCCAATCACTATTTGTAATGCCCCGGAAAATCGGGGGTCGTGTATAGACTCGACTCCCGAGTTCCCGAGTGTCATTTATCATGCATTTATGGTTTTTTTTTATTAATCAAATTTAACTGCGCAATTTGAAATTACCTGAAGCATGAAGCACAATCGTACCAGTCTACTGAAATGTAGGATATTTCACATATATACAAGTCCAAAAATAATAAAGGGTCGCCCAAGGCGTTGCCCAACAGAACAACAAAAGAAGGCTATGTCCAAAAAAAAGAGTAAAACTGAGCTCGCGGCTCAGCAAATCCAAATCCAGCCCGATCAAGCCGATGGAGACCCGCCCATCAGCTGTAAGTAGGAGAGCCCGTCCTCCTCATCCAAGCTCGCCTCGTCAGGCTCCTCATGTCCTGAGTCACCTGCATCTATGAATGAGTCTGGTTGGTGTTTTAAAACACCGTCCCAGAGTGGGAGTGAGTGATCAACTCAGTGTGAACTATTGGTCTCAAGTTACATGTCACGCCCCAAACTCGGAAACCAGGCTCACAAAATTCCCGATCGCCGAATCCGGCGCCGACAGCCTCCGTAGTATCCCATTCTCGGCTTCCAGCGCCCATACGCCAGATTCCGATCCTGGGATCCTACAAGGAGGATTTTCAGTATGAATTTTTTTTGTAATGTAATGGAGCATAACCAAAAGCATAACCAAGTCACAAAACAACATCACCACATATCCACTATATCAAAAACTTTTAAGTACAATGCAGAAAGGGAAATACAAGGTGATCAAAAAGCTCCAAAAAGATCTGATACGCGCTCCTGCCTCAGCGCGGCTGCTGTCCAAGGCTACCTGCACGCAACGGTCGTGCATAAGCTTACAAAAGCTTAGAGGGTGGTGTAAGTGTGTGTACAAGGCAAACGCCAAGTGTACAATATCAGAGTAATGCGGAAATATGCGGTAAGTCCATGAATATAACCAGAGCTATGTAATGTAAGGCATGAATGATATCGGCCATACCAAGGCCATGCGATGCGAAACATGAATGTTATCGGTCATACCGACGCAATGCAAGGCCTACGTAGCCGAATGCCATATGCGAGATGCAATACACGCATGTCATTCCTCGTCATGTACACATATCAGTACAGTTCCTCTCTGGATATCACCGGGGTCTAATACACCTCACACTGACTGCCTCCTCCCGAGCTGCACAGTCAAGCAAGTGGAAGAGACCACACTATCCGCCTGACCAGTAGTCTGCCAATACCTACCCGGCTCGTCGATAGCGGACACATTTGTGAGCTGGTCAAACTCAGCCTAGCTTATAGCCCCCTCACTCAGGCGGATAAGGCCACACCCCCTTCCAACCGACCACGACACAGTGGGAGACGCGGCCTACTGGTATTCGGCACTCAGGCGCTCGTGTATCCACTCGGTCTAGACGTTGGAGCATCTCCTGGTACCAAAAAGGTTCTGGGACTCTCACCCAAGGACATCCTAAATGCCCACAGTGCTAGAACAAAGTATTTCCGGTATCCGATACGGTCATCCACGATGTGCCTGTGGAGCCACGGCCCTGATGTCGCTAGGGCGTGCAGTGATGAAGTCACACATATGCGAGATGCATGATTCACACCGTACAATCATGCAACAATCTCACGCGTACCACGCGATCATGTGGGGCACTCCGTCTCATAAGGAGTCCCATAAATGTTTCAGCCCAACGGCTTATGCTATGATCAAACATTCCTCATATCAAGCATACAAATGATGCGTATGGGTATGAATCATGGAGCTATACTAAGCATGTTATAAAGTGGTGAACTATCAACAAATGTGGGCCTACTAATGGGCCCTGGGGAGAGTTATAATGCGGACATTTAACCAACATTATTCTTACAACGTGGACGTCAAACCAACATTTCTCCCAAGGCATAACCTGTCATCAAACATTATTACACACACTATGGAGGAATCCCTCATTGCAATGGACCCTAAGGACGTCCTATTGGGCCTCGACCCATGGGCCTTATATTCATCAAATGGGCCGCCTCATATGGGCCTTTTATAAATCAAGTGGGCCACATCAAAGGGGCCTTATGTACATTGCAATGGGCCATATCCCATGGGCCATATATACATCAAGGTGGGCCTCAAAAACGGTCATAAATACATTAATATGGGCCCATCACTTGGGCCTCTCATATGCACTAAGGTGGGCCTAATCACATGGATCAAAATGGGCCAAACCACCATATAAAAAAAAAACTCCTAAAGCCCATCATAATGTATATATATCATAATAATATATAAATGATATATATATAAAATATACATGATATATACAATATAATAATATATACATATACATATATATATATATATGAAAAAGGTACAATGAGCTCCAGCAAAGGAGAAGCTCATGAGGTTGAGCTGTGTGGGCCTCCACCGTTGATGTTTGTCGAACATCTAAACGTCAGTCAGATGCACCATTCCCTCAAGGGTCCGGGTCTCAAAAATCAAGTCAACCCGTGACTTGTATTGGCCACACCATTATACAACCGTCGATGGGTGCCTTGCACCATTTAAAACATTCATAATCATTTTTGAGGGCCCACAGAGATGTGGTTGTAAATCCAGCCCAACCAAGGGTGTGGGCCCCAAATAGTATGGACGGCATGGATGAAACACATACATCAAGGGGGGGGTGGCCCACCGTCCAGCCTCCTGGACGGTGTGGACCAACACACGTCACGGTGGGGGGCCAACTGGCCGTCCAGCAGCTGTTGGACGGCAGGAATAAAACGCATACATTATGGTGAGTTCCACCGTCCGCCTGGACGGTGGATGCAAAGCACATACATCAGTGTGGGTCCCATGTGGGGCCCACTGTAATGTTTACTTTCCATCCAACCTGTTGATAAGGTCACAAATACCTAGATGAAGAAAAAAAACAAATATCAGATTGATTCCAAACTTCTGTGGGGCCCAAAGGGGTTTCAACGGTAGAGTTCAATCCACACTGTTTCTTGTGGTGTGGGCCACCTGAGCGTTGGATTGGCATGATTTTTGGAGGGTGCCCACGTCAGGAAGTGGGCCACCAAATGGACGGTGTGGATATAATAAATACATCATGGTGGGGCCCACGGATGGAGACCCGTGGGTCCCTGCTCGTTCACGCCAGGACGTCAGCGTCCTCTCTCTGCATCTGACAGCAGCAGCGCTGCTGCTGCTGTTGAGATATTTTTTTTTTTTTTTTTGTAAATGGGGCCCTGTGATTCATAATCCAGACCACCCATTATGTGTGTCCCACTTGTCTGGCCGTCCAGACCAAGTTTCAGCTACATCCAAACTCTAGGTGGGTCCCACCAAGTACTTTTATATGTTCAGCCGTGTCTTTACATGGTTTTAGAGGGTATGGCCCACCCGGTGATCAGATCACCTTGCCATTTTGGCTCAACGCCTAAAATGAGGTGAAAAAGGGGATGGACGGCTTGGATTGAATATATACATCAAGGTGGGTCCTATACAGGTGACCCACTTCCAATGCCTTAGAAAAGGCTGTTTTTTTTTTTTTTTTTTCAAACGTCCAGAGAGTCCCTGAACTCTCTTCCTTTATTTTTTTTTTGTGTTTGGGCGGGCAATGCACCTAAGGTGGGCCCTTTATAGGTGGGCCCACATATGGTGAGGTGGTGTGGTTACCATATATATGTAAAGTGGGCCCCACCTTTAGATGGTTTGGATTCCAATGCATGCTCCTTTGTGGGGGTCCATCCAAGTGGGCCACACAACTATATCATCACAAGAAAAGAAAAATGTAAAGAGAGAGGGAGAGAGAAAAAGAGTGGGACACACGTGTGATGGAGGGACCCCGACACTATGGGCCCTCCCTTGCATTTAACCGTACATCAAATGAAAATCAAGTGGGCTATCGGCAACATCTTAGGGTCTCAAGTGAGATCCATACCATTGATCGGTAGGTCTCACTTGGCCCACTTAAGAAAGCAAGAAAACTACCCTATCAAAGCACCCACCGGTTGATCTCTTGGTTCGTTGGAAAGCCTATCTCCTTGTGCTTCACTTTGACGGTGGAGATGGGAAATCAAGGGCTAGGATGAGAAGTTTTGGGAAGGGAAAGGTGGGCCACACAAGGTCATTTTTTTTCCATGGAAGGCTTGGAAGTGGGAGCTCTCTTTGCTCTTGGTGTTGCTTTGAAAATGAATGAATGAGAATTAAAGGAGAGGGAGGGAGAGATAAGAGAGAGAGAGAGTAGCTTAGGTAGGCAATGATGACTTGTAAGAGAGGGTGGCTAGCATTAAATGCTTGTAAGAGGGCTAGGGGTGTAGGCTGGCTATAGCTTAGGCTAGGGGTGTAGGGTGGCTATAGCTTAGGGTGATGTCATCCATCACCCTCATAATTACCTAGGGATTGGTGCCACATGGGATGGGTGGGTCCCGCAATGTGCGGTCCACGGTTATTATAATGTATGGTCCGCATCTTATGATCTAAGTGTCGGATTGGCGCATGAGACGCGACGTTAGAACCGCAGCGACGGTGCGGTCGCACTGATACAGGTCTCGGATTAAACCGACTCGAATCTAAAGGATACGACTTACGATCGATCGCAACGTCAATTATCGGTCACGGACTGCCGGACTTCGACGGAAAGGATCGCAGGATTCATCGGAACAGTACGAACTAGGATACGGGTTTTACAGCTCTCCCCACCTAAATAAAATTTCGTCCTCGAAATTTGTACTACCATCACAGCTAAGCGTAACTCTCAAGGGAATAGAAAACATAACATCATATATAATCACAACACAGTACAACATACAATCAAACATCGAAAAGATGGGGATAGCGCTCGCGAATCTCCGCCTCGCGCTCCCAAGATGCCTTATCTACACTATGATGGCCCCACTGCACCTTCACTAAGGGGATGACCTTGGTCCGCAGGACCTGCTCTTTCCGATCGAGGATACGAACTGGCTGCTCAATGTAAGAAGCGTCCTCACGAACCTCCAACGGCTGCCAATCAATAACAGGAACGATGTCTGACCCACACTTTCTCAACATAGAGACGTGGAAAACGTTGTGGACGCCAGACAACTGAGATGGCAAGGCAAGCCGATAGGCCACGGCGCCAACACGCCTGGTGATCTCGAAAGGTCCTATAAATCTCGGGGCAAGCTTGCCCTTCGTTCCAAAACGAATCACACCCTTCATGGGTGAGACCTTGAGATACACATGGTCCCCAACGACAAACTCCAACGGACGACGCCGACGGTCAGCAAAACTCTTCTGTCGGCTCTGAGCTGTGCGCATCCTCTGCCTGATGATATCGATAGCCTCTGATGTCTGCAACACAAGCTCAGGACCTAGGAGACGGCGCTCTCCAACCTCGGTCCAACAACTCGGAGATCTGCACGGTTTGCCATATAATGCCTCAAAAGGAGCCATGCCAATGGTCGCCTGATAGCTGTTGTTGTACGCGAACTCAGCCAATCGCAGGTGCTCGTCTCAACTACCCGAGAAGTCAATCGCGCAGGCCCGAAGCATATCCTCAAGGATCTGGTTGACCCTTTCGGTCTGCCCATCGGTCTGCGGATGATACGCGGTGCTGAGCTGCAAATCAGTGCCCATCGCTCTCTGGAAGCTCCTCCAAAACTGAGACGTGAACCTCGAGTCTCGGTCTGAAACGATCGAAACAGGAACACCGTGCAACCTCACGATCTCATCAACAAACATCTTGTCAAGCCGGTCCGTATGCCAACCCTCACGAATCGCAAGAAAATGTGCCGACTTCGTCAGACGGTCCACAATAACCCAGATGGCGTCATGACCGCGCTGAGTCCTCGGCAAACCCATGACAAAATCAGTAGATATGTGCTCCCACTTCCACATCGGGACGCTCAACGGCTGTAATAGACCAGGGGGTCTCTGATGATCAGCCTTGACACGCTGGCACGTGTCACACTCGGCCACAAAGCTAGCTATCTGGCGCTTCATACCCGACCAATAATACTGACGCCTCATATCGCGATACATCTTCGTCGAGCCAGGGTGGATAGAGAAACGCGATCGATGTGCCTCGGTCATAAGATTGCGGCGTAACTCAGGAATATCCGGGACACATAATCGGCCTCTAAAGCGAAGTCCACCATCGGAACCAACCTGCCAGTCAGATTGACTCTCAGATGATGCCTCTACTCGGTAATCCTGTAACGACTCGTCTGCCTGCTGAGCCTCGATCACCCTTGCGACAAGAGAGGGTTGAATCGAAAGGCTCGATAACTGAACGATAGAAGACTGCAGACCAAACTCGAAGTCATACTCTGTTACATCCTCGAGCATCCTCCACTCCTGAATCATCATGTGGGCCACCAGGCCTCGTGGCTGACGGCTGAGGGCATCCGCCACCACGTTCGCCTTGCCTGGGTGGTACTGGAGGTCAAAATCATAGTCCTTCAGGAGCTCCATCCAACGCCTCTGCCTCATGTTCAATTCAGACTGAGAGAACAGATACTTCAAGCTCTTGTGGTCGGAGAAGAGCTCGAACCTCACCCCATAAAGATAGTGCCTCCACACCTTCAGTGCGAAGACCACTGCCGCCAACTCCAAATCATGCGTGGGGTAGTTCAGCTCATGCACCTTGAGCTGGCGAGACGCATAAGCCACCGGCTTCCCGTACTGCATCATGACATCACCCAAACCAACTCGTGAGGCATCGGTAAATACAACAAATCCATTACTCCCAGAGGGAAGAGTGAGGACAGGAGCGGACGTGAGGCGGTCCTTCAGCTCCATAAATGCATGCTCACAAGTGTCACTCATACAAACTCGGCACCTTTCCGAGTCAACCTGGTCAGCGGGGCTGCAATACGAGAGAATCCCTCGATGAAACGTCGGTAGTAGCCCGCCAAACCAAGAAAACTGCGGATCTCGGATGCGTTCGTGGGTTGGCCCCACTGACGCACGGCATCAATCTTCGAGGGGTCCACTGCGACACCCTGCCTCGTCACCACATGACCGAGGAACTTCACCTCCTCCTGCCAGAACTCGCACTTCCAACTTCGCGTAAAGCTGGTGTGCACGGAGGGTCTGCAACGTAATCTCTAGATGCCGTTCATGCTCCTCACGGGTCCTCGAATATATCAGAATGTCGTCGATGAACACCACAAACAAACTGGTCGAGATATGGACGGAAGACCTCGTTCATCAACTGCATGAATACTGCAGGCGCGTTGGTCAGTCCGAAGGACATGACCTGGAACTCAAAATGACCGTAGCGAGTCCTGAAGGCTGTCTTCGGGATATCCTCATCTCGAACCCGAACCTGATGATAACCGGACCGCAAGTCTATCTTCGAAAAGAACTGCGCCTCCTGCAGCTGATCAAACAAGTCATCGATCCTCGGAAGTGGGTACTTATTCTTGATCGTGACCTTGTTGAGCTCGCGGTAATCTACGCAAAGCCTCAACGAACCATCCTTCTTCTTCACGAAGAGTACCGGCGCTCCCCACGGTGAACTGCTCGGTCGGATAAAGCCTAACTCACGTAGCTCGTCCAACTGCTTTTGCAGTTCCCGTAACTCCAACGGTGCCATACGATACGGGGCCTTCGAAATAGGCGCGGTACCGGGCACGAGATCAATCTGGAACTCAGTGTGCCGATGAGGTGGTAACCCCGGAATCTCCTGGAACACATCGGGAAAACCACAAACAACCGGCAGCTGGTCGATACACAAAGCAACTGGCTCCTCAATGGCACACGATAACAGGCAAGAAAGCTGCACTCCTCTGGGCTCGGCAACAAACTGGAACTCTGGCACGCCGGGTATACAGAACGTGACTATCCTCGCGGAGTAGTCCAATATGGCGTGGTACTCGGCGAGCCAATCCATACCCAGGATGACATCAAAATCGGACATCGGCAATACGAATAGGTCAGCAGGCAAAAAGATATCCCCAACCAGAATGGACAAGATGCATAAAATCGGCCCAACACTCAGTCTTCCCTAAGGGCGTCGATACTGACAAACCCTCACGGGCAGACTCCATCGGCAAACCGATCGATCGGCAGAAATCATCGGCCACAAAAGAATGCGATGCACCAGAATCAAACAATACACGTGCAATGTATGTAGAAACAAGGAGTGTACCCTCGACGACCCCTCCTGATGACTGTGGGTCCTGCTGTGCAGCATAGAACCTGCCCTGGGCCTGCTGGGGAGGTGCAGGTCCCCTCTGAGGTCTCTCTGCTGCTGTGTAGCCGCTGTGGGGCCTAACCTGCTGTCTCTGCTGCTGTGGGGAGGTACAGGAGGCTGATGCTTTGGTAGCTGCTGCTGACTGTGGTGGGTGTCGTGGAGGCTGATGCGGTGTCCTCGGCTGCTGTCGCTGCAGATGGGGACACTCGGCACACGATGTCCCGTCCTACCGCACCCAAAGCAAGTACCGGTGAATGGTCTGAAGGTGGTGCTGAGGGTACTGCTGGTGCTCGGAACGCTGGGCGATTCGTACGTCGTTGCTGTGAACGATGCTGCTGCGGCTGCGAACTACCAGAGGGCGCCTTCCTCTTCTGATCTCCCCTCTGATCACGGGCTCTCTGCACACTAGCCCAATCTGTCTCATATATCAGCCCTCTCTACGATCTGCTCAAACGTCGGAAGCATGTGTCCGATCACACGACTCCTGAGGGCAGGACGCAAACCGTTCTCAAAACGGCGGGCCTTTCGCCCTCATCATCAACAAGATACGTCGCGAATCTCGATAATGCGACGAAACGAGCCTCGTACTGGGACACAGTCATGTCCCCTGGACCAGAGTCTCAAACTCTAATGCGCGCTGCTGGCGCACATGCTCAGGAAGAACTTCCGGCCAAACCGGTCTACGAAGTCCTCCCAGGTCCACTCGAAATCATCCGCTACCGATCGGGCTACAGATGCCCACCAATACTGAGCCTCACCTTGTAGAAGAAATACGGCTAATGGGACACGTGCTTGGGTAGTACATCTCATGGTGTCGAAAATCTTCTCCACCTCGAGCACCATATTCTGCTTGCAGTAGGGTCTGGCTCGCCCCTGAAACGCGGAGGATCGTGCCGTCGGAAGTCCTTGAGAAGGGCGCTCGCTCGCTCCTGCTCGGCCTCGGCCGGCGTAACAGTGGGACGCCTACTCTGCCCCTGAAGAATGGCAGTCATCGCCTGTAGCATCTGCTGCAACTGGGTGGCACTCACAGGTACGGTCGATCCGCACCGGTCTCGGGTAAAGGAGTGGCATCTACAGGCTGAAAATCAGGAATATCCGGTGATGAAGCGGGAGTCACAGGTGGTAGAGCAGGAGTAGTAGCAGATGGTGGAGCGGGGATTCGCTCGGGTCGGTATTCTAGCCATTACGTCCTACAGGAAGCAACAAGGGCCTATCAGCCTTGAGAATTCTCGAAGGCATAAACGTCAAGGGTTATGTCCAAAAAATTGCTAAGTTATCAGTACTCGAAATCTATTTATTCTAAGTTCATAACAGATATGTGTTGTGATCTCAGGTATTCCCAAGTTATGCTCTGATACCAACTTCTGTCACGCCCCAAACTCGGAAACCAGGCTCACAAAATTCCGATCGCCGAATCCGGCGCCAGACAGCCTCCGTAGTATCCCATTCTCGGCTTCCAGCGCCCATACGCCAGATTCGATCCTGGGATCCTACAAGGAGGATTTTCAGTATGAATTTTTTTTTTGTAATGTAATGGAGCATAACCAAAAGCAAACCAAGTCACAAAACAACATCACCACATATCCACTATATCAAAAACTTTTAAGTACAATGCAGAAAGGGAAATACAAGGTGATCAAAAAGCTTCAAAAAGATCTGATACGCGCTCCTGCCTCAGCGCGGCTGCTGTCCAAGGCTACCTGCACGCAACGGTCGTGCATAAGCTTACAAAAGCTTAGAGGGTGGTGTAAGCGTGTGTACAAGGCAAACGCCAAGTGTACAATATCAGAGTAATGCGAAAATATGCGGTAAGTCCATGAATACAACCAGAGCTATGTAATGTAAGGCATGAATGATATCGGCCATACCAAGGCCATGCGATGCGAAACATGAATGTTATCGGTCATACCGACGCAATGCAAGGCCTACGTAGCCGAATGCCATATGCGAGATGCAATACACGCATGTCATTCCTCGTCATGTACAAATATCAGTACAGTTCCTCTCTGGATATCACCGGGGTCTAATACACCTCACACTGACTGCCTCCTCCCGAGCTGCACAGTCAAGCAAGTGGAAGAGACCACACTATCCGCCTGACCAGTAGTCTGCCCAATACCTACCCGGCTCGTCGATAGCGGACACATTTGCGAGCTGGTCAAACTCAGCCTAGCTTATAGCCCCTTACTCAGGCGGATAAGGCCACACCCCTTCCAACCGACCACGACACAGTGGGAGACGCGCGGCCTACTGGTATTCGGCACTCAGGCGCTCGTGTATCCACTCGGTCTAGACGTTGGAGCATTCTCCTGGTACCAAAAAGGTTCTGGGACTCTCACCCAAGGACATCCTAAGTGCCCACAGTGCTAGAACAAAGTATTCTGGTGGTATCCGATACGGTCATCCATGATGTGCCTGTGGAGCCACGGTCCTGATGTCGCTAGGGCGTGCAGTGATGAAGTCACACATATGCGAGATGCATGATTCACACCGTACAATCATGCAACAATCTCACGCGTACCACGCGATCATGTGGGGCACTCCGTCTCATAAGGAGTCCCATAAATGTTTCAGCCCAACGGCTTATGCTATGATCAAACATTCCTCATATCAAGCATACAAATGATGCGTATGGGTATGAATCATGGGAGCTATACTAAGCATGTTATAAAGTGGTGAACTATCAACAAATGTGGGCCTACTAATGGGCCCTGGGGAGAGTTATAATGCGGACATTTAACCAACATTATTCTTACAATGTGAACGTCAAAACCAACATTTCTCCCAAGGCATAACATGTCATCAAACATTAATACACACACTATGGAGGAATCCCTCCTTGCAATGGACCCTAAGGACGTCCTATTGGGCCTCGACCCATGGGCCTTAATTCATCAAATGGGCCGCATCATATGGGCCTTTTATAAATCAAGTGGGCCACATCAAAGGGGCCTTATGTACATTGCAATGGGCCATATCCCATGGGCCATATATACATCAAGGTGGGCCTAAAAAAACGGTCATAAATACATTAATATGGGCCCATCACTTGGGCCTCTCATATGCACTAAGGTGGGCCTAATCACATGGATCAAAATGGGCCAAACCACCATATAAAAAAAAAACTCCTAAAGCCCATCATAATGTATATATATCATAAATATATATAAATGATATATATATAAAATATACATGAATTACAATATAATAATATATACATATACATATATATATATATAATATATATGAAAAAGGTACAATGAGCTCCAGCAAAGGAGAAGCTCATGAGGTTGAGCTGTGTGGGCCTCCACCATTGATGTTTGTCGAACATCTAACCCGTCAGTCAGATGCACCATTCCCTCAAGGGTCCGGGTCTCAAAAATCAAGTCAACCCGTGACTTGTATTGGCCACACCATTATACAACCGTCGATGGGTGCCTTGCACCATTTAAAACATTCATAATCATTTTTGAGGGCCCACAGAGATGTGGTTGTAAATCTAGCCCAACCAGAGGGTGTGGGCCCCAAATAGTATGGACGGCATGGATGAAACACATACATCAAGGGGGGGGGGTGGCCCACCGTCCAGCCTCCTGGACGGTGTGGACCAACACACGTCACGGTGGGGGGCCAACTGGCCGTCCAGCAGTGCTGGACGGCAGGAATAAAACGCATACATTATGGTGAGTTCCACCGTCCGCCTGGACGGTGGATGCAAAGCACATACATCAGTGTGGGTCCCATGTGGGGCCACTGTAATGTTTACTTTCCATCCAACCTGTTGATAAGGTCACAAATACCTGGATGAAAAAAAAACAAATATCAGATTGATTCCAAACTTCTGTGGGGCCCAAAGGGGTTTCAACGGTAGAGTTCAATCCACACTGTTTCTTGTGGTGTGGGCCACCTGAGCGTTGGATTGGCATGATTTTTGGAGGGTGCCCACGTCAGGAAGTGGGCACCAAATGGACGGTGTGGATATAATAAATACATCATGGTGGGGCCCACGGATGGAGACCCGTGGGTCCTTGCTCGTTCACGCCAGGACGTCAGCGTCCTCTCTCTGCATCTGACAGCAGCAGCAGCGCTGCTGCTGTTGAGATTATTTTTTTTTTTTTTTTTGTAAATGGGGCCCTGTGATTCATAATCCAGACCACCCATTATGGTGTCCCACTTGTCTGGCCGTCCAGACCAAGTTTCAGCTACATCCAAACTCCAGGTGGGTCCCACCAAGTACTTTTATATGTTCAGCCGTTTGTGTCTTTACATGGTTTTAGAGGGTATGGCCCACCCGGTGATCAGATCACCTTGCCATTTTGGCTCAACGCCTAAAATGAGGTGAAAAAGGGGATGGACGCTTGGATTGAATATATACATCAAGGTGGGTCCTATACAGGTGACCCACTTCCAATGCCTTAGAAAAGGCTGTTTTTTTTTTTTTTTTTCAAACGTCCAGAGAGGTCCCTGGACTCTCTTTCCTTTATTTTTTTTTTGTGTTTGGGCGGGCAATGCACCTAAGGTGGGCCCTTTATAGGTGGGCCACATATGGTGAGGTGTGTGGTTACCATATATATGTAAAGTGGGCCCCACCTTTAGATGGTTTGGATTCCAATGCATGCTCCTTTGTGGGGTCCATCCAAGTGGGCTACCACAACTATATCATCACAAAGAAAAGAAAATGTAAAGAGAGAGGGAGAGAGAAAAAGAGTGGGATACACGTGTGATGGAGGGACCCCGACACTATGGGCCATCCCTTGCATTTAACCGTACATCAAATGAAAATCAAGTGGGCCATCGGCAACATCTTAGGGTCTCAAGTGAGATCCATACCATTGATCGGTAGGTCTCACTGGCCCACTTAAGAAAGCAAGAAAAAAACTACCCTATCAAAGCACCCACCGGTTGATCTCTTTGGTCCGTTGGAAAGCCTATCTCCTTGTGCTTCACTTGACGGTGGAGATGGGAAATCAAGGGCTAGGATGAGAAGTTTTGGGAAGGGAAAGGTGGGCCACACAAGGTCATTTTTTTTCCATGGAAGGCTTGGAAGTGGGAGCTCTCTTTGCTCTTGGTGTGCTTTGAAAATGAATGAATGAGAATTAAAGGAGAGGGAGGGAGATAGAGAGAGAGAGAGTAGCTTAGGTAGGCAATGATGACTTGTAAGAGAGGGTGGCTAGCATTAAATGCTTGTAAGAGGGCTAGGGGTGTAGGGTGGCTATAGCTTAGGCTAGGGTGTAGTAGGTGGCTATAGCTTAGGCTAGGGGTGTAGGGTGGCTATAGCTTAGGGTGATGTCATCCATCACCCTCATAATTATCTAGGGATTGGTTGCCACATGGGATGGGGGTGGGTCCCGCAATGTGCGGTCCACGGCTATTATAATGTATGGTCCGCATCTTATGATCTAAGCGTCGGATTGGCGCATGAGACGGGGCGTTAGAACCGCAGCGACGGTGCGGTCGCACTGATACAGGTCTCGATTAAACCGACTAATCTAAAGGATACGACTTACGATCGATCGCAACGTCAATTATCGGTCACGGACTGCCGGACTTCGACGGAAAGGATCGCAGGATTCATCGGAACAGTACGAACTAGGATACGGGTTTTACATTACAACAGGCATCAATTGTAATATGAACTTAATAAAAAGCAGACAATCATTAACACCTAATAACTCTTATTTAAATGCATGCATGCGGGATGATATGATGCATGCCTCGCCACAACACTCCCTCAAGCGACTCCATCTAACGATCGCATATGACAACACTCCCTCAGAGCGACCTCGACTTCCGAGTCGCCACCCTAACTAATGCGTGCAATGCGATCGTGTTAGCCGAGTTATTAGTTAAGTCCATTCATCCAGCAGGTTGGGGATTCTGATTCACCCTACGTATCAATGCCCTAAACTGGTTGCGAGGCCAAGACCCATCAACGCGTGAGGCCGAGACCTCGCGGTCCGTGATCCCGTCGGGTTCCTCATCCCCGACACCAAGCACATGAGGAGTGCCGAAAGGAAGGGATCGCTCGTGGTCACTACGGGGAGGCGCGGTACCCCAGCATAGGTCGACAGCTCGGACATAGTGTCCCATTCCACCATGCCCGGCTCACGAGGCTGTGGACCAGTTGCAAGTGATTTTGGTGGGTTACAACGGTTGTAGGGTGGTTCAGGTTCCATACATATGTGAGCAAACAGGGGTAACATATATGGTTGGTCAGATAGTAGACTAGACCGCACGGGGCCAGGCGAGCGTGAGACGAGTGACCTCGGGCACAAGGGACCCATGTAGTCAAACTACAGCCACCCGAACACACCCGCCCAAACCCATGGACATAGCCCTAGCATAGTCCTACCGATGGGACTACCGCCTCTCATCAAGTTCCTGACCAACCCAAGGGCGTGAGGGGATTCGTAATATGCCAATTCTACAGATTATCAACTAGCATAGTGATCACTTGTTCTCATGCATCTCATATACCGTTCAGATTCTCATAACAAGCAAGACTAACCATAACATGAAATAAGTGCATGTGAGTTATGTGTGTGTGTGAGGAAGTTAAGCACTTCCTCCAATTTCATAAATCATGTGCACACGGATAATAAATCATACACGCATTGAATCACCACATATGAGAAAAAAAATGATAGAGCATTCATGAACAACCATCACCCATACATAATATCATGTGAGAGGCAAGATTAACACAAATATGAAAGCTAAGCATGCAATCCATACAATTCCAACAATATACAACTCCTAGGGTTTCTCTAGATTATTCAATCATAGCATCCAAGCAATCAAAATCATTAAACCCATACTACTAAAATTGGTGCAAGGCCACCTAAGCACAATAGTCCGCACCTTGGATTCGATGGAGGCTTGGAAAAACAACCTAGGAGATGTGGATTTCGGGGTAGATCGGTCGGAATCCCTAAAGGCGACCACTTGCTTGTTAGAATCCCAAGTAAATCTCCCTCATCACAAGGTTTCAAAGAAAATAGGGAATGAAGCTTACCTAGTTGCTCAACGGACGAAATAGCGGTTGTGGGGTGAGGTTTCTTCTTGTAAAAGAGGTGGGAAGATGCAAGATTGGCTTCCTTGGGCCCACCTCGATATAGGGTCCACACTCCTCCTTCTTCACACTCTCTTCCTCCTCCTTTCTCCTCTTCTCTTCTCCCTTTTCTCTCTTCTTTCTCCTAGGGAAAATTCGTATAGGAAGAGGGGTGCCCAAAAGAAACCCCTTTTTATAATTCCAGATTTGGTGCAAATGGCCCCAAGCTTCCACAATTTCCTAAAATAGACAACTAGGACTCCCTATTGAAGTTGGGATGGTCCAACGCCCCTAAGCCACCAAATTCGGTGGGTAGGTGTCTTATGACCCAATTAGGGCCCATGTAAAATTTAGGGCGAACGGATGAACGGATATATGATCTGAGCAAGCGTTCCTGACCTTAAGTGGCCCTTTGGGGGTTATTTTGATTGAGGGGCATTTCTGGTGGCCCTCTGGCCATGAAATTTATAGGGTAAGTGATTCATGGCCCGATGAAGGGTCATGCAAAATTTGGGAGCGATCGGATATGGGGTTTGATCGCACGTGTCTGATTTACGATCAACGGTCATCGTACCACGATCGGGGCCCAGATTTGGTGGGCAGGCGTTGAAAAATACATTAAACATTCACCGTAAATTTGGAAGAAATCTGACGGCTGGAAGGCCCGGAGTCTCAGTTTCTTTTGTCAGTGCCAGATTTTAATCTAGCATTGGTGGGGTGCATTGGGCAAGCGCCAGATGGTACTTCTGGGTGTCTACTGGGTCCGCAGTCCGCGTTAGACCACAAGCCCAGTGAGATCTATGATTTTCTAAAGTTTTAGATTTTTCTGACCCTCCTTGGTTGCTGGGTGGCCCACACGGGCTGTTGTTAAGTGTAAACGGGCCATCTGGCTTGGCGGCCCGCACTTGGTCCCATCATAACTAGACTGGTCTACCCCAGTATAAACTAACATTGAGTGATAATGGTCATTAAGTGATTTTACAAGTTAATTAAAAAGAAATTTTAAGGATTTTTGAAAATCCAAAACAGTGAAAATCCAGGATGTTACACTATTGTTTTCCTGTGGTGTGGTCCACCCGAGATTTATATCCCTCTCATATTTTGGGTTAAGTGCTAAAATGATATTTTAAAATGGATGAATGGAATGAATTAACAACACACATCATGGTGGGTCCCACAGAGCACCAACTACCAGCCTCGTGGCTAGTGGCAGGGGGAGTAGCCAATTCGTTTCAAATGAGATTAACATCACATGGGCCCCACACTAAAGTATTTATTATATCTATACCGTTTTATCCATTTTTCGTGATCATTTTAGAGCATTTAGAAAAAAAATGAATCATATCTAAGCTCAAATGGACCACACCGAAAATAGCAGTGAGGATAATGATTTTTATCGTTGAAAAAAATCGATCTGAATCGTACCCAACCCGATCCGACTCGGTTTCCTTGGCCGAGTCGGACTCGGTCCGGGTCAGGCCAATTGTGTGTTGGATCGGTTCGAGTCCTATACCTCGGACCCGGTCCCAGATCGGATCGGGTTCAGATCAGGCCAGCTACATTTCGGACCAAATCCGATCCGACTCAGTCCGATGCCCAACTCTAGCTCGGGTGGTAGACTCTCGGGGGTTTCAACACCCAGTCAAGGGTTCGAGCATCCATAGGTGGTGAAAGCCCACTACGACGTGAGTGTGTAGGGGTGTGTAAAAAAAAAAGAAAAAGAAGAAAGCTAATTGCTTCGTACACTTGCCTGGACAATAATCCATCTCATCAGGCAGTGGCTCTATGGAGCAACGTGATGTATCGGTTTTATCATCACCGTCCATTCACTTTTTTATATCAATATTAAGGTATGAGTGAACAAATGAGAAAGATCCAAAGTTCATGTGGAACACAACATAAATATCATTTATAAGGTGTGAGTGAAAAAAATTATGAGATAGATCCATA
The DNA here is from genome assembly GCA_021015155.1 of Magnolia officinalis. Classification (NCBI taxonomy): domain Eukaryota; kingdom Viridiplantae; phylum Streptophyta; class Magnoliopsida; order Magnoliales; family Magnoliaceae; genus Magnolia; species Magnolia officinalis. The sequence goes on from JAJHSJ010000005.1 coordinate 96,608,946, forward strand.
GTTCAGATGGTACACACCATAAGAAGCGGCGTTAGGCTAGCTCCAACTTGAACTCCGCTCGGCTTGGTCCTCGAGCCTGGCAGGCTACCTCTGCTCGGTTTGGTCAACAGATCCAGTTAGTTTGAGTTGATTTTAAGCCCTCCCAACATTTTCTCAAACAGGTGGAGTACATCTTCAATTTCTCACGACACGCAGGACAACAACAACAATTTATGTATATTTCATCAACCGCTTAAGGCCAGTTTGATTTTCCAGTGTAGCAGTAAATACGTAGTAAATGAGTAATTATTACTGCCGAACATGTTTCATAACCAAGCTGTATTTCTGCTTTAAAAAATCATACAAAAAAAATTGACTTAAATTTGTGGGCCGCACTGTAATATATTTGACATATCCATGCCATCCATCTATTTTAGCAAAACATTTTGGTACATCATTTGAAAACAGAAGTAGTTCCAACATTCAATTGGCCCACACCAAAGGAAATAATGTCCATAAAACGTCCACCATTGAAAGTTATTTCTTTCACCATGCCCACCTCAGAGTTTATTTGTCATCTAAACCCTTCATAAGGTCACACAGGCATGGATAAGAAGAAAACACAAATATCAGCTTCATCCAAAGCATCTAAGAGCCTCAAGAAATATTTAACGGTGAGTGAATGATTTATCACAGTTTCATATGGTGTAGTCCACTTAAGCTTTGGATCTACCTCATTTTTGAGTTTATACTCTAAATGAGGTTGACATATAAGATGAACGGTGTGGATAAGCCATGTATATCATAGTGGGCCCTACATCCATTTGGCAACCATCCTCGGTTCTAGTGCCCAAAAGTTAAGTGGTTACATCTACATTGTTTCGATGTAGTAATTACTTGAGTTAAGTAATTATTACCCATTTACCAAGTAATTACCTATTATATGAAAAATCAAACAAACCATCATAAGTCAACAATCAAATACGAGGATAGTTGTACTGTGTAATGTTATTTTTATAATAATTTGTTTTGGATTCATACCTTCCTCACAACTAACTGATCCCACGAGAATGCATGCACCTGTAATTTGGTGAGCAACATCAATTTCAAAATAATTGAGTCCCCTAATGATTAGATCCGAGTTGATTTGAGATCGAACAAGCTTGAATTCAGTTTGAAATTTTTTCAACTCCAAAAATTAGTTGGACTCGCTCGAACTCAATTTCGAACTGAGTCGAGCTCTACCCACCATTGAAACATTTCCCTGGAAAACGTAAACTAAGGAAACTAAATATCAACATGATACAAAACTCCACATCTCTCAAGAAGTTTTTTGCGGTGGCCACGTTATGTTTATTTGCAGACGGAGGTAAACTAAGGAAAACGTAAATATCAACATGATACAAAACTCCAAATCTCTCAAGAAGTTTTTGCGGTGGGCGTTCAATCCCACTTGCGTGATCCAATTGAGCTTGAATCTCCCTCAGTTTTTGGCATGGATGACGGCGTGGATAAAACCCATACATCATGGTGGGCTTCACAGACCCCGCTTGGACGGATTAACGCTTTGCCCGGACCTGGACGGATTATCGGCCAGGCGGGGGCTGAACGGAACCCCTGCGGATTCGGTCGGGTAAGGGTGACAAGAAGTGTGGTCAGGCCGTGACTGTGGGCCTACCTTAATATATGTATTGTATATCCACGCCGTCCATCCGTTTTTTGAGCTCATTTTATATGCATGAGCTCAAAAATTAAGTCGTACGATCTCAGGTGTGGCCCACCAAAAAAAGGTGGTGATTTATCGTTGAAAACTTCCTATAGGGCATAAAGGTTTTGAATTAAGCTGAATTTTGTGTTTTTTTACTTCATTCAGCTTTTTGTTACCTTATTGAAGGGCTGGATGGCAAATAAACATTACAGTGGGGCTGATGACGGTTTTAACGGTGGGCGTTCAATCACCACTATTTCTTAAGTTAGGGTCGGCTAAAGATTTGAATCTGCTTATTTTTTTGGGTGCATGCACTAAAATAAGCTTAAAAAACGGATGGACGGAGTGGATATACAACACATATATCAAGGTGGGCCCCATGGTCACGGCCTCACCGAACTCGGTCTTACGCGGACCGGACCAAATCCACTCCTCTTTCCAATAGCTTTCGGTGCTTTTTTAATTCCCATCATGTGGACCGAGGCGGGACGGGTACCGATGGTGACCCGCGCGGGTCGCAATTTGCGGTGTTCCCGCGGGTCACCGAACATTGTCCCCACTCCTCTTCCATGTCTGTCTTGTTATTGAGCTTAAAAGCAAAGGCAGAGAGAGAGAGAGAGAGAGAGAGAGGAGAGAGAGAGAGATGGGGACTGAAAATCCATCCACTACAGAAATATCGGAGCCCCTCCTCCCGAAGATCCCAGCCGTCGATGTCGATTCCGTTCTGTCGGAGAACATCCCACCATGGAAGGATCAGATCACGATCCGTGGATTGATCGTGAGCGCTCTCCTTGGGACCCTCTTCTGCATCATCACCCACAAGCTCAATCTGACGGTTGGCGTCATCCCGTCCCTCAACGTCGCTGCTGGGCTGCTCGGGTTTTTCTTCGTCCGGTCTTGGACGGGATTCCTTTCACAACTAGGGTTCTCCACGGCTCCGTTCACGAAGCAGGAGAACACCGTCATACAGACATGCGTTGTTGCATGCTATGGCCTTGCTTTCAGCGGTAATTTCGTAATTTCAGCTCTTTTTATGGTGTTTTTTGCTTCTTGTTTTTGTGTTTTGGAAGATTGGATATGGATTTACAATGAATTAGGTTGAATTTGTAAATTTATCTTTGTTTTGAGCTCTATTGTCATTTTGTTTGATTTTGTGCTTTCGACCGTGCACAAGCACTTGAATTTTTTATGGCAATTTCATAAATTCTGTCATTCTTTGGCCTCTTCTTTTAGTTTCTTTGATTTTGTATTGGAATGATGGGTTTGTGTGTTTCTTAGCTGTCTTTTTTTTTTTTTTTTTTTTTTTTCCGAATGGAGGAATATACAAGGGTCAGATGGATGTGGATGGATCTATGTTTAGTGATTGAGACCGTTGGTTTGGTGGGCCACACCATGGCCTGGTGATGCTCGGAAGGACTGCCCAATTGGATAATCCAAGCCACGTGACATTGGCTACAAAGCAGTGGCTCTAGCTTGGATGGATTGGGCTTTTTTTTTTTTTGCCCAGCCACTGTAAAAGTGGGGCTTGGCTTTTTGGGATCTAGGCCTTTCATCTGGTGGTACTAATTATTGCTGGGTATGCCACAGATATTTTTCCTCAGTGGATGATCTTGACTGTTCAATCAGTTGCTTGCGAATGAACAGGTTAGCTGACAATATATGTTGAATTGGAAAAAAAAAAAAAAAAAAACCTGATCATATGGCTAAGACTTTCAGTTTGGAGAGGAGCATGATGCACCCATGATGGGTTCCACCAAAGTGATATGCTTGGGTTTACAGGAAGGTGGCGTGCAGCATAACTATATACTTGATGGATAAGCAAACTCTTTTTTTTTTTTCCTTTGAATATGAAGTTATTGAATGGATACGTGGGTTTTTTTATTTTTTATTTTTTGTCTGCCTTTTTTAAAAATGTGCATAAAAGCATGATTTCCTTTGATTTTTTATTCGCATATTGGATTTTGCTGGGTTTTAGTGGTTATATATATATATATATATATATATATATATATATATATATATATATATATATGTCAGGTTGTTTGATTCTGTACTTATATTGTTTAACAGATTTTTTTATTTTTTGTTTTTTTTTTTTTCTAATATATTCTAGAAGTCATGATTTTCTTTTATTGTGTTGGTATGTTGAAGTCTGATAAGATTTGACTTCTTATTGGGTGTTTTTGAAAGTTCGGTTGATTGAATTTGATGTTATTGGCAAGAAATAGCCTGAGGAAGCTATGGGTGCTTGTTAAATTTTTACTGATTAAGTGTGGAAGGTTGATTTGAGGAAGATGAGTAGTGACTACTGATATGAATCGTTAGTTTCATCATCAATCATAACATTGTCCTGGTTATTTATCGTCGTTTTGTGGATCTTATTTCACTAAGGGCCTGTTTGGTTTTCCAAATACCATGGTATTTGGTTGTAAAGAAGTAATAATTACTGTTTTACTTGTATTTATAATGATTGTTGGTACTTCTGTTGACTATTGTCACACGTTTGTTTTCTACAAAATTTTGAGTGGACTATACACCAAATCACTAGCCGTGTGTTTGGTGTGAAGGTGTATTAGATGGTTGATACCGGTTAGTATGTTATGGTGTCCACCACCTCATCTCTATTATAGCTGCAAAGGCTGTTTGATTTCTGTTTGATTTCCATTGCATTCCCACGTACAGAAATGGATTTGGGTCCCTCCCTCATAGTAGACCGGCGGTCAGTGGTCAATGTGTTGTGGGCCCCACTTTCTGTACGTGTTTCATCCACGCCGTTCATCTGTGGGCCCCACTTTTTGTACGTGTTTCATCCATGCCGTTCATCTGTAGGCTCCACTTTCTGTACGTGTTTCATCCACGTCGTTCATCCATATTTTCAAACAAGTGTAATCCATCATAATCAGTTGGGGGCCATTAAAAAGGTTTCGACGGTCTAAATCAAAAGTATCCACTCCTTCCTATTATATCAACCATTTGATATTTGGATATACTTCAATTGTCGGGATCCACCACTGTATGGCAGACTCAAATTTTCCAACATCTATTTGCAACAAATCCACACCTGATTAGTCCAATGTAATCTATTGGATCAAAACAGTCCTTGGGGTTGATTATAGGCACTGCAAGTCATATCTGCATAAACCAACAAATCATTGTCCAAGACGAAGACCAACGCAGTATCCACAGTCCATCAACAAAACTATAGAAATCATTGTCCAAAACATATCCAAAAAAGTCTATACAAACTCAACTACATAAACCAGTTAGTCAAGTGGTCACTCCAAAAAGTCCCCACCAAATCTCTCCAATGACCATTGCCGCAGCACCATGCCCTGCTTGGATATTGGATAGCTGTTGTGGAAAATCTGATAGTGCTCACGACCCAATATCTGTTGCCGGTAGAGGAAGCAACGTATAACTGTTAATAGGAAGCCATGACGAATGGGGTTGTCTACCGAGAGAAGAAGACGTAAAACCTGTACCTTTGAAATGAAATCCTATTCCTATTTCCGACAGACGCAGCTGTGAAGATAGATACCACGTCGTCTACCAGCAAGATCTAACTTTCACAGTTTGTTGACCAGAGAGACATGGATGGTTAGCATGTACGATGAATGGGAAGAAGATCGCCATGCGTGGATGACAAGCTTCCAACATCTGGGAAGGATTTCCGAAAACGGAACTCGGGCCAGTGGATCATACCTTGCATATGAAAATTTCCTTCTCGTCTTGCTGGGAATGAGCTAAAGATTTCTGTTTGGAAGAAGAAAATATACCCGTCATGCAATGTATATTCAGTGGCTAACGTCCAGTGGTGTCTCGCAGACCACCATACTCACTTCAGTCAGAAAGCCGGGTGTCAGTAGATATGAATCGAGTACCTGCATTTCCGCAGGATTCGGCGACTGCATAACCGCCGAATCCATCCAACTGCAGTCGATCTTTAATGCAGCTGAATACGATTAAAAATCAAATGGGTGTGAAATGTCATAATTACCCTTGCACCCCAAATACTGGTATTTAGTAAAACCAAACAGGCCCTTATAGAAACTACTCCATTTAAAACAGTGCCCAACCCTTTATGTTTTGACAAAAAAAATAAAATAAAAAAATCCACTAGTTCTCTTTTTCTTTCAGAACTGATCACTTAGTTCTTTGTTGTAAAAAGGAACAATCCTGAGCGAAAACAAAAGGACGAAAATTTTGCCAAGATCTCTGAAGCTTCAAACAATCAAGGCACATGTTTGCAAAAGCCAAACATCGTCGTGATATGCTAAAGTACTAAACTATTATATTATTGCTCGAAGAAACTGTCTATTTGTAATTGCACGAGCTAGTCCCCAGCCAAGGTTAAGGATGAGAGTCGATGTCAGATGGGCAACTAGTTGTTTAACTTTTGCCAAGCTACCATGAGATTCCTTCTGCAATTAGGGCCTGTTTGGTTTTACCAAATACCAGTATTTGGGGTGCAATGGGTAATTATGACATTTCACGCCCGTTGATTTTTAATCGTATTCAGCTGCATTAAAGATCGACTGCAGTTGGATGGATTTGGCGGTAATGCAGTCGCCGAATCTTGCAGAAATGCAGGTACTCGATTCATATCTACTGACGCCTGACTTTGTGACTGAAGAGAGTATGGTGGTCCACGGCACCACTGGACGTTAGCCACTGAATATGCATTGCATGACGGGTATATTTTCTTCTTCCAAACAGAATCTTCAGCTCATTCCTAGCGAGACGAGACGGAAATTTTCACATGCAAGGTATGATCCATTGGTCCGAGTTCCGTTTTTAGAAATCCTTCCCGGATGTTGTTGGAAGCTTGCCATCCTCGCATGGTGATCTTTTTCCTATTCATCGTACATGCTAACCATCCATGTCTCTCTGGTTAACAGACTGTGAAGGTTAGATCTTGCTGGTAGACGATGTGGTATCCATCTTCACGGGTGCGTCTTATGTTGGAAATAAGATTTTCGTTTCAAAGGTACGGGTTCTATGTCTTCTTCTCTCGGTAGACAACTTCATTCGCCATGGCTTCCTATTAACAGTTATACGCTGCTCTCTCTATTGGCCAACAAATATCGGGTCGTGAGTACACTATTAGATTTTCCACAACAGCCATCCGATATCCAAGCAGGGCCATGGTGCTGCGGCAATTGGTCTTTGGAGAGATTTGGGTGAGACTCTTTGGAGTGGTCACTTGACTAGCTGGTTTATGTAGTTGAGTTTGTATGAACTTTTTTGAATATGTTTTGGACAATGATTTCTATAGCTTTGTTGATGGACCGTGGATACTGCGTTGGTCTTCGTCTTGTACAATGATTTGTTGGTTTATGTAGATAAGGTTTGCAGTGCCTATAATCAACCCCAAGGACTGTTTTGATCCAATAGATTACATTGGACTAATCAGGTGTGAATCTACTGCAAATAAGTGTTGGAAAATTTGGGTCTGCCATACAGTGGTGGATCCCGACAATTGAAGCATATCCAAATATCAAATAGCCGGTATAATAGGAAGGAGTGGATACTTTTGATTTAGACCGTCGAAACCTTTCTAATGGCCCCCAATTGATTACGATGGATTACCCTGTTTGAAAATATGGATGAACAGCGTGGATGAAACATGTACAGAAAGTGGGGCCTACAGATGAACGGCGTGGATGAAAACGTACAGAAAGTGGGGCCTACAGATGAACGGCGTGGATGAAAACGTACAGAAAGTGGAGCTCACAGATGAACGGCGTGGATGAAACACGTACAGAAAGTGGGGCCCACAGATGAACGGCGTGGATGAAACACGTACAAAAAGTGGTGCCCTATAGATGAACGACGTGGATGAAACACGTACAGAAGTGGGGCCCACAACACATTGACCACTGACTGCCGATCTACTGTGAGGGAGAGACCCAAATCCATTTTTGTACGTGGGAATGCAATGGAAATCAACAGAAATCAACAGCCTTTGCAGCTGTAATAGAGATGAGGTGGTGGACACCATAACATACCAACCGGTATCAAGTATCAACCATCTAATACACCTTCACACCAAACACACGGCTAGTGATTTGGTGTATAGTCCACTCAAAATTTTGTAGAAAATAAACGTGTGATAGTAGTCAACAGAAGTACCAACAATCATTATAAATACAAGTAAAACAGTAATTATTACTTCTTTACAACCAAATACCATGGTATTAGGAAAACCAAACAGGCCCTAAAAGTACACATTGTTCGTCAATGGACGAAATGAGCGCAACTAGCTTGCGAACACTACGGTTTGATGGATAACTTGTAAGCACCATTATGCATTCAATGACTAACATGCTTAACTGATTTAAAAATGGGTATGTCCAACTAAACTCTTGCCTCTGCTTCCTGTAGACTACTATGCCATGAGATCCAATAATTTCAAATTGCATGATATTCTTGTGGTACATGCTAAAATGGCAATCTACCAGGATAAGCAGCTACAATCCTCCAATACAATTAAAATAGGCAATGCATTCCACCCCTCCCCCTTTTTTGCACAATAACAAAATGGCAAATTCATTTGTCATAAAAATGGTTCACAATTGTACATTGAATACTTATTGGAGCAGCTGATCAAGGATGATCAATTGCATAAACCCCAATAAGATCGGAAGAAACACTGCTCCAGGAATGCTGTCAGATAGAGTGTTCTACATTCATTTTTCTCTAAACTGATGAAAACCTTTTGGAACAGTTGGAGCATGTTTCTTCATCTATCAGTAGAGGGCTGAAAGATAAAAGAACCATAAAAAAATAAGTCTCCATTCAAAATGAACCATAATAGCAACTTGTGCTGATATTTGGTCAAGGTAACCATAACATCTGAGTCCTTATGATCAATGAGTCACAAAAAGAGCTGATTTTGCATATTTAGGCCGTTTTTTTATTTGTTTTATTTATATTTTGTATTGAGAAGGATTTTGCCCATAGAATTCATGCTGGGTGGAAGAAATAGATGTGCCTCTTGGGTTTATGTGATTGTCTTGTACCACTTAAACTGAAAAGGGAAATTTTGTAGGATAGCTATACTACCAGCTATGCTTATGGAAAAGACATGAGCGGGTGAGGACAAATGTTTATAGGAGTGAGTTGAAATGAGGATATGGAGATGGATGAGTGGCGAGACCAGGATAGTAATAGAAATGAATGCGTTTGAGGGAACTTAGGAATACAACAATAGACAATAAGATGAGGGAATAGACTTAGATGGTTTAGTCATGTGCAATGGAGACCAAGAACTGCATGGTTAGGAGTGAGTTGGTACAAGTTGAAGGCTCTAAAAGGGCAAGGGGAAGGCCCAAAAGGATGTGGGTAGAGGTAGCAAGAAAAGACTTAATGGCCTATTGTCTAACTGAAGTTGTGGCCCTTGATAGTGTGATATGGCCAGAACATTTATGTAGCCGACCCAATTAGTTGGGATAAGGCTTAAATGATGATGACGATGATGAATCTTTATTTAATATTGGTTTTTATTTATTTATTTTTAATTTTTAATTTTTATTTTTTTGCAACAAACTGTTACCTTTACAATATATTTGCATTTTAATCATGGACATGTTATGTTTTGGATCCGATAGACAACACTATTGGTGAACCTTCTCGTGGTGTTATGGACTTGCAAACTACTGATGATTTTTATTGGAAATCTTGTTAAAATGATGCTGCAAGTCATTTTTGAAATTAATCCCATTCATGGATGAGAGCTTTTTGTTACAATTCGAATCCATTTCCTTCCAGTTTTGAAATCCAAGCTGAAATGATCTGTTTGACAGGGG